>CADWAF010000695.1:0-72062 GCA_902984215.1 Willaertia magna
ATCACAAGTGCGATGACTTTTTAGAAAGTAAAGATTGCAAGGCATATAAGACTCACAAAACTTGTAAAGTAGTTGGTTACACTAAACAATGTGTTAAATTACAACAACAAAGAATTTGCGTTGAGGAAAAGAAGGTTAAATTCTGCAAAAAATACAAGAAAGCGTCTTCAAAATGCAGGACTTTGAAAAAAGTAAAAGTTTGCCACAAATATAGAACAATTAAAAACTGTACTGGCCTTAGTAACGTTGACTATTGCGGAAAGGTAAAAGCTGTAAATATTTGTGAAAAGAGAAAGTATGAAATGAAGTGTGAAACCAAGTCCAAAGGAACTGCCTTATGTTTCAAATACCATTTCGTTGGAGGTACAAGGCAATGTGTAAGATATGGAATTAAGAAGGTTTGTGTAAAGAAAAAGAAAGTATGCTATAAAATTGTAAAAAGAAAATTACATAAATAAATTTATTGATTTGCTTGGACCAACGCAATGCCTGACATTCGCTCAGCAAATTGTAAAGTCCTTAATGATTCATAAAAGCATCCTGAAGAAGGAGCAATATGTGGTATCATACAAACGATTGCATGTTTGTCTCTAAATACATTACTCATCAAAAATGTTAATTTAGAGTCACGATATGGTACATGTCCATTATTATTTGACTTTTGACTTTTACTTCTTAAATTCTCCATAACATTACCTAAGGTAGATAAACTCTTATTAATATGTTTAGTTTCAGCATCTAATAATGGATTTGAATTGGTTGAAATCTTTTCACTTCCAGCTAAATCAATTAAATATAAAGTTGAAACAGATGTATTTCCTTCTTCATTAGATTCATCTTGTTTCATTACATTAATTTGAACTATAAAGTGACTACGAGAACTTCTTGCATTTTGATTAGTACATGCAACAGCTCTATTCTTTTGAGCAAACACTAAACATTGTAATGCTTCATCTAATGATTGACAAGGTACTTCTCTTAACCCTTGAGCAAATACTTTTTGTGTCTTTGGATCAGTCTTTAACTCTAATTTATTTTCACTAGAACGTAATAAATCAATACATGTCTCATTATAAATCTCTAAACAACTTATTCCAATATTTAATCCTAAATCATTTCTTGATTGATATAAATCTTTTAATATAAATTGTTGTAAACCATATTCTTCACCATTACCTTGCATTGTGTAAGTCTTACCAGTTCCAGTTTGACCATAACAAAATATTGCTACATTATATCCATCAATTACAGACTTTGTTAATTCAGAAATTTCTTCATTATATAATTGTTGTTGATGAACAGATGGTGAAATAATTCTGTCAAAATTAAATTTTCTATAGTTAGAGATATACTTCTTATCATTTTCATTTGACATCATTTCATTTTCATTTCCTTGTTGTTGTAAAAGTACTTTAGGGAAATAAAGTACTTGGTTAGTTTTATTTGAAAATTTAGTAATAAAAGAATCATTTGTTTCATTACTTAATAGTGGTCTAACTCTAAGATATATTCTTATTGCACCTTTTAATATTTGTAATTCATTATAATAAGATCTTCTTAATTTCTTTTCATGAGTTAAAGAAATTTGTAATTTTGAATTTTCTTCTTTTAATCTTTCAACTTCTGCTTTTAATTGTTCTAATTGATGTGAAACATTTAAACTTGTTCTTGCACTTTGACTTCTTTTCACTTGTTGTAAAACGTAATTAAAAGAAGATATTGGTATTTGATTAACTTGATTTATAATTAATTCTTTTAATGCTAAATGTGCTTCTGAATATTCTTGTTCTCCTTCTTCTTGCCATGGTTCTAATCCTATTGGTGGATCATTAAAATCTATTGAAATATTGGATTGTGGGCATGAACTGTTATTATAACCACTATGACTCACATAACAATTGTTATCAGTTTTGGTCCTTTTCATGTTGTTTTATTTTTTTATATTTTGTCTGTTAAATTTTTGGCGCACTCGTTTAACGTTTTGTGTTGGCGGGAAGAACAGTGTTTGCACATCCCGACCTTAACAACAATTATTATAATTTTGTTTATCACTTTGAAAAACACTTTTATTTATTTAATTTAAATTAAAATGTGATAGAGTAAAAAATTAAAAAAAATGTCATGCTCTAAACCACCTAGTGCCATTTTCCGCAAAGTTAAACAATTTATTGATCTAAAAGAACAAATAGTGACAAATTATAATCAAAAAGAAGAACAATTACTTAAAGTAGTTGGTGGAAATGAACACACTATTTGTTTATTCAATAACGGTGAAATGTTAGCTGATGGATGGAATGAATATGGACATTATGGAATTAATCCTTTAGAACCTGAATATAATGAATGTAAAATTACTAAAATGAAAAAAGTAAATGAAAAGACAAATAAAATTTTACAAGATTGTAAAGTGATTGACGTGTTTACAAAATTCAATTTTACAATTTATTTAGCAATACATAATGAAACAAATGAACAAATATTATTAGCAAGTGGATGGAATTATGGTGGATGTTGTTCTTGTAATATTCCTAATGATAAACATGTACTTGAAATATCTCAATGTTATTTTTTACAAAGTGTAAATTATGAAGAGATTATGGTAAATACTTTACAAAATGAAAGAATTATTGAAGTAGCATGTGGAGGATGTCATTTATGTATTTTAACAGAAGATATTATAACAAAAGAACAATTTATTTATGAATGTGGTAAAAATAGTATTGGACAATTAAGTGAAGGAAAAGATATTCCAATTTTAAAGAAAAGTCATAAGATTATGGATTTTATTAAGTGTAATGATAATTATCAATTAAGAATTAAACAAATTATTGGAAGTTCAAGTGGTAAAAGTTTTTTAACTTGTAAGTTATTTTTTCTTAATTTACAAAATAATTTTTGGAATAGGTAGCGGAAAATTATTTACAATTGGAATACAAACATTTTCAAATGAAAAAAATTTACGATTACTTCCACAATCATTATTTGACAATGAGCTTGTTAAAGAAGTTAGTGATTGCCAGGGTGTGACATTAGTTTTAACTAATTTAGAAAATATTTTTGTTTTTAAATCGCGTGTTAAAGGAAAACCCATTAAATATTATTTTAAAAAGAAAATTTTAAACATTGCCACAACTAAAAACGTTGGCTTGGTACTTTTCGAAGGTAAGTTTAAAATATTTGCTAATGATATTAATAATTTTGTAAAAAGATTTTTCATTATTTATTACTGAACTAAATTATGCAGGTACTGATGCTGAGAAGAATTTAAATTTAGTAGAATATTTATTTGAGGGCAATATTGAAAAATATAAGAAAGAATATCAATTGTTGAATTACTATTTAGAAAATAAGTCAAAGTATGACTTTTATTTTTGTGGTGATAATAAGTTAAATTTTGTAGTGTTAAATAAGGCTGCTCCAAATGTTTTAGCGCAAAAATTACAAAATATTTTATTAGCTCAAAATAGTAATAATGACAAAAATTATTTTTATGATTTTACATTTAAATTTTGAGTATCGAACGAATCCATTTAAATAAATTATTTTATACAATCCAGAAATTAACTTGGAAAGATCTTATTAACATAATTTGCAATGTAATTCGAGGTCAAAGGAAGTTTAAATCTTGTATTATTTAAGTAATTAAGATTGGAGTGAAAAACTCAATATGATGTTGCCTTTGTTTGATCTTAGGTCAGTTGTGGTCACATCTTGTTATTTTCACTAACTATCTGGTGTACTTGGCTTTAATCAAGCAACATTCCGCCCTGCCTTTTGAAAAGTGGACGTTTCCAATTCTGCCTGATTTGAAAATGGAGTACTAAAAAGCAGTGATAAGGGGAAATTTAGTGGTTGCTAATCATAACAAAAAGGTGAAGGAAAGTTCTAATAATAATAATAAGTTCAAAAACAAATGGTAAAACAAGAAAACCAAGTCATAGCCAAACAAACATTAGTAGATCCAAAAGGTTCATATAGAAAGGTCAAAAAAGCATGTCGCAGGACACTGTACTTTAAAACTAAATCAATTCGTTTCACTAGTGAATTAACTGTTTGTTTTGTTTCCAACAAAAAGTAAATAATTCCGCAAATTACATAATTCAACAGTTCTAAATTTAATTAAATAAATTCGAGTGGTTTGAAATGATTATTCTTATTTCTAGATTCAATTTCTTCTAATGATTTAGATCTAAATATTGGACAGAAACTAGCAACATCATCTTGTTCACATCTTTCATAAATATATTGTTCTATTCCTGAATATTCATTAAATGGTTTTTCATATAAATAAATTAAGAAATAAACATAATTCCATAAATAGTGTTCTTCTTTAACATGTTTCTCAAAAGTTAAACCTTCATTAGCATATTGATCAAATTTATTTCTTTCCAAAGCACATATAAAACATTTATTTCTAATTTCATTCTTCTTTAACTCTCTTTCTTTTCTTATTTGTTGAAATGAATCTAAAATTGTACCAAAAACAACATTTACTAAAATTAAAATAACAAATAAGAAAAATAGAATATCTACAAAAGCTCTTCCAGCATAGATATCATGAGGATAAAGGTTTTCAAATGCTGAATCTGAACGAAAACCATAATCTAATATTGTCACAAAACAAAGTAGTAAACTGTCACATGTATATTGACCATCAGTTTTAAGGACAAAATCAGTTCTATAATAGCTAAAGTAGATTATTGAAAAACCAAATAGTACAACAATTAATAATAACCCAGTTGCAATTAGTTTTTTAGAGTTGACTAATATAGATTTTAAAATATCCATTAATGTTGGAAATCTAAATATCATTTCAAATAATTGAATTGAATAAATAATTGGATTAATTAGTAAACCAAGTAAACTTAATAAAAAATAAATTAAAAAAAACCATATTTGTAAATCTTGAAATATATATTTAATATATTTAAGATAAAATTGTCTATTTTTAGGAATATTTTCCCATTTTTCTTTTCTATTTAATTTAAATCGTTTTTTAATTTCCAAAGGCATAAATAATTTCATATAAATAACAATTAAACCCATTGTAATAAATATTTGTACAAGTCCAAGTAATTTTAAAATTAAATCACTAATAAAATTTCTTGATTCAGCTGCTTTCTTAGCTGTCATAATTGAAAATGAATCATCTCCTGGTAATGGTATATCATTATAAGATGTTATTAAAAATATTCTTTTATATGAATATAATAAAACAATATTAATCATTACTGAAAAGAAGAAAGATAAAAGTTGTAAAAAGTCCCAACGATTACCAATATATTCATAAAATAGGGTTGAGGTATTGGCAACTTGGTAAAGTATTTTCTTTGGTGTGAAGTTTTCTACTCTCTTTTTAATAACTTCCTTTTTGGTATTATTCATTATATTTGATTGGATAGTGGCCAAAGAGGGTATTGTAAAGTTTGTATTGTTTTCTTTTTTAGGTTTTATTTTTTTATCTTCTAGATTTTGTAACGAATTTGATTCTTTGTCTTCTTTAACTTTTTGATAATGACACATTTCAATATAAAATTTACTAAATGTGTCATTATATAATTTAAATACTTTTTCTTGTGGTGTTAAAATATCTATATTATTAACATAATTACTTCTAGCTTTATCAATTAAGTAGCTATTAAATTTTTTACGAAAGTATATCTTTTCAATTACGTTTCCTCTTAACACTTCAATATTACCAGTTTGTTGTTGTAAAATAGATAATTCTTTACAATGTTGTTGTAAAAATTGTTGGACTGAAAAGGTATCATCCTTTACATCATTTGCTAATGTTATTGAATTATTTTTATTACTCATTAATATATCTTTCTCTCCATCTTTCAAAATATTTAATAAGAAATAAATATGTAAACCAAAATCTTCTAATTGATTTTTAATTTTAGAATACATTTTTGAAATGTATTTTTCAAAATTATACTTTTCATTTAAAAAGTTATTTTGATAATTTTCATAATCTTTTTTTAAACGTTTTTGAATAATATCAACTTCTAATGATTTTTCTTCTGACAGTAAGGATTGTAAAAATTTACAACAGAAAAGTAAAGGATTTGTAAAATATTCTAAATTTAAAGAGAATTTCATAACTTCAACCATTGATTTCTTTTCATTAGTTTCTAATAATGATATTAATGTCAATGTTAATTCCTTTTTTAATTCTAATTCATCTTTGTGAGCTATGGTACTATTTTCAAATTGAAAAGACATTATTTGGTTAATGCATCTACTAAAGAACTTTGCTGAGTTACGAATAGTTTGAATATTTGCATTACATGGTCCTTGAATAGATGAAGTTAAAGTTTTAAATAATTGTATTGCTATTTTAATATTATCAGCATCTATCTTTTTAGATAATATAACCATATATTCTATTATTTCATTAATTATATCAATACTTATTCTATTATGTGGTTGAGTGTTAAGTATAGTTTGAGTAGAGTTATTATTTCCTTCACAAAATAAATTCAAAAATTCTAATAAATCTAGAATACATCCAATTTCAATAAATTCATTAATCTCTAGCTCAAAATTATTATCTTTTGAATGATATTCTTTATGTTTAATTTTAATATCTTGTTGTCTAAATAATACAGTTTCTGTATCTTTCTTTTTTTGTAAATAATTTTTCCTTTCTTTGATTTCAAATTTAGCAATACGTATACGATCACGCAAAGATAAAAAGAAATTAGTTGAATCTTTTTCATTTAAAAATTTAACCATTTCATCTTGAATTCTTTTCTCACCATTCTTAAGTATTAATTTACCTAATATTAAAGCTGATCTTACAATATTATGGTTTGATGAATTTATAAGTTCAATAACTACTTGTACTATTTTACTTTCTATTGCAAAATCTAATTCCTTATTTGTTTTAACAATATCTTTAACAATATCTAATCCAACACAACCAATTTGTAAAATTTCAGGTGCTTTAAATTTTGTATTTGATTGTTTTCTTAATATATCTATTAAAATATTTATAAACTTTTTATTATTATCATAAAGTTTAGTTAATTGTGAAAAATCAGAAATAAATTCTATTTTTGGTAAAATTCTACTTTTTAAATACTTTTTATAATTTAAATGAACCATTTCATCATTTTCTAATATTTTATTATAATCATTTGAAATTCTAAAATGAATTACTTTAATTTGTGTTATTTTTGATGTTGTAAAGTTTGTTATAATCTTTTGACAATTACTACTCATACTTTTCTTCCACATTGCAACAATACATTTATAAACTTTATCTCTATCTTTTGGATTACATGAACGAGTATATAATTCAATTAGCTTTATTACTAACAGTTCTGATATATCTAATTGTTCTTCTGTAACATTTGGTGGAGGGAAATGTATATGATAATAATTATATATTAATGGTATCATTACTTGAAAGATATAGTAATGATCTATATTTGTAAAGAATTTCTTTTCATCTTCAAAATTATAATTTTTCTTTAAAATTGTTGGAGGGGGATGAACTGGAGGTCTAGGTTTCAATTTAGGTGGTGTTGCCAACAAAACACTATTAGTACTTTGAATTGTTTCTTTTTTCTCTTCTTTATAAATGAAGGGATTTCTCTTTACAAAATTATTATTTATAGTATGATTAATAAAAATGTCCAATTCTTTACACATCTTTAGTAATAATCTATAAAATAAAGAATGATGAATATTTATATGTAAAGATCTATCTAATTTTCTATTTTTGTAAAGTTTTATGGGATTGGCTTGGGCCAAAGTTGAAAATTGTTGGTTGCCTGTCTTTTCAATATTTACATAAACTTCATTAACAATATTTGTTAAAGGATTTCTTAAAATAGAATTTGTAAAAGGTGATAATAATTTCTCTAACAATTCTTGTAATGAAAATAAAGATTGTACTCTCATTTCAGTTTCCTTATTTTTAGCATCTGCTATTGCACTTAATAAATGTAATAACTTTATATGATAATTTAAAATACCATTTGGTTCTTTTAAATGTTCTTCGTTTTTAATTCTTAAATTTAATTCTCTTTGACTTTCTTCATCTTTAAATAAAATTAAAACATCTTTTTTACGTTTAATTAAATATTTTACTACAATTATTTGATTTCTTTTAATTGGATTATTATTTTCTAAATTTCTAACTAAAATTATATTTAGAAAATCTATCATGTATGGTTTTTTGTTATCTGCCATTTTATCTATAAATAATTCTATTAATCTTTCTTCAATCACACTGCATAGAGCTTTGTTGTTTTTAACAATTTCACAACAACATTTTACAACTAGTTCTTCTATTTTATCATCTTCTTCGGACTTAATTTTGTTAATTTGGGTATTAATACCAATTAGTTGTATAAAAGTATTTAAATAAGGAAATAAAAGTTTTTGATTTTCAAAATTGTTTTTTGCAAAATGTTTTAAACATTTAAAACATTTTTCTATAATAAGGTTTGGAACAATCAATTCCTTTTTCGTTAAAATTGTTAAAATAATTTCATAAGTATTTAAATTCCGTAAAATTCTTTGGCTTTGATAAATATTTTCTTTTAACTCATCTAAAATCTCTCTCAAAATTTTTGTAATCCGCTTTGCGTCATGTTCTGATAGTTTCCTAATATTTTCAATCACAGTTGAATAATGACTATTTAATAAGGAATGTAATTGTAATGTACGCTTTGTTAATTTATCTAAAGTTTTTGCCATTCCACTTGAAGTAATCATATCGATTTTAGGTAAAAAATCAGCAAATTCATTAGTTGTTCTATACTTTCTAATCAACAATCTAAAACATAAGGAAGATAACTCTAAATTATCTACTTTAGTCATATTTAAAATATGATTATCAAATTCCTCTAAATTATGAAATAAATTGTCATGAATAAATAAATCTGTTAATAATTGATTTTCTTTAAAATCTAACTGTTGAATTCTTTTGACATGTAATTTCTTTTGTTTTTTTAATTCACTCTTATTCTTATTCTTATAATGCATATTAAATAGTTCTTCTTCATCGATTAAACTAGTTTTAATATCTCCTTCTTTATATTTTAACACAAAAAATTGTAAAAACTTTGAAATTCTTTTGTCTATAATTAAATCCATAATCATATGAAAAATATTTGCAATTTCAATCTTCAAATTAACAATAACAATATAAGATTCTGTATGTTTTATCTCTTCTTGATTTTCATCGTCATTATTAGTTGTTGTTTCATTGGCTATACTTTTGCCAATAAGATTCATTAAGTTTAATGTATTTATACTTGTCATAGCAATATCTGACACCAATAATTTAAATAATGATAGAAACAAAATACTTTGACTAAAATCAGTTAATTGATAGATACCAAATTCTAACATGTTTTTAATTAATCTTATTAAAGAAAGAGTGTATTTGTTTTTCTCTAAATTACTTAAGCTCACCTTTGTATTTTCTTTAAAATAGTTTTCCAATTGTAATTTTATACTTCTTAATTCAATATTATCATACATTTTATGTTGTTGATTTATCTTTCTGGTTAACGATAAAATAATCCTTTTCTCATATTTACCGTTTTCAATAAAACAATTATTTAATAATGTAACAAAAGAGTTACGAACACTAGGTATTAAATTATTTTCAAATGTACATTGTAGAATTACATCAAAAGTTAACAATTCAATAATGGATTCCCTAGCTTCATCAGCTGATATACTTCTACCATTACATAAAGTTGAAAATAATTTAATTTGTTCTTGAAAGAATATTAATTTATCATAATTTGGTTTTGTGTATAAAGGCCCGTCATCCTGAGAGGCTGACTGACTAAAACTTACTAAATCCATCTCATCAAAATCGATAGAAACAATCACCTTATTATCTTGTTTTCTTATTGATGGTATTATAAATATTTCATGTAAATTTTCTTTGTAATTTTCAAAAAATAAAGTACTTATATATTTTTGATTTTTAGAAACTATTTTTCCATTACAAATAATTAAATTAGTTAAAAAAGAAAGATAAATTGATTTTTTTAAACTTGAAATTTCTTTTTGTAATAATAATTTAATAAAAAAATTAATTTGTTCCATTGTAATTTGATTTAATAAAGTATAATTATTTGACAATATTGATAAAAGTGCCTCACTTGCACTTAAACTATATTCAATCATATTTTGAATATCATTTAAATACTTTCCTAAATATAAACCATTGGTTTCATTCATTAAAACTACTTGTTTAATAAAATAAAACCCATAATCTATAATTTCAATTAAAAAGTTATGTTCTTCTGGATTTAAAAATATTGTTTTGGAGTTTTGAATTTTATCAAATGCTAAAATAATAATTTCCATAATTATTGTAATAATCCCTTTTTCTCTTAATAATTGTTGTCTTCCCTTTAATGGTATACCACCTCCTATGTGTGGATCAATGTCATCACTTAGAATGCAAAACCTTATACAAGAAGAAACAATTTCAATAAATAATTTAATATAATCTTTTGATAAATTTGCGTTGTTGTTGGATAATATAAATCTACAGTAATTTAAAGGAGGTTCATAGCTCAAAATAGTTAAAGTATCATCAATATCATAATTTGATACAGCCTCTAGTGTCAATACATCGTTTTCTTTAAATAATTTGTTTGTATAAACTTTAGTATAATAAGAATTAAAAAGATTACTATTATATTCTGCAGAATTGACCCACGTACTAGTATTTAAATTATATAATTTGAAAAAAGAATTATTTTGTATATAGTTAGTTGTATTATTGGTTGACTGTAAAGAAAATGAATTATTACCATCATTTTGATTGTCAACAAATAAATAATTGATAGTTAATTCTTTCTTATTTTGTTGTGTATTATGTGATCTATGTGTTAAAAGACCGTTGTACATGGATTGTCTATAAAAAGAAAGCGCAGAAAATTTTAACATAGATATTCCAGTCTCCAATTCATTGAAACTTTCAATACCAA
Source organism: Willaertia magna (assembly GCA_902984215.1). Classification (NCBI taxonomy): domain Eukaryota; phylum Heterolobosea; class Eutetramitea; order Acrasida; family Naegleriidae; genus Willaertia; species Willaertia magna. Next base: position 10,974 of record CADWAF010000695.1, read on the forward strand.
TCTCCGCTTTTTCTAAAGTTTCTAATTCATTTTCAATCTCATCATCATCTTCATTTGCTTTCCTTATTGTTAAATATTTTCCAGTAGATAAATGTCTTATCCTATAAGGAACATTAAATCTAAGTAATCCACCACATGTTTGATTTGTCATTTCTATTTGCCATAATGTTTGACAAGGTAATACATTATTATTATTTTCATTTTCATTTAAATTTGACTCATTCTTTTCTCCATTTTTATATTTCTTTTTCTCTATCTTTTCACTTGTCATATCGTTATTAAATACCTTCTTTTTAACTAATTTTACTCTTCCAGTTTTTTCATTTACATATAAATATCCATCCAATTCTTTATGATAAATTCTAATAATTTGTCCAATCATTAAATAATTTTCTTTCTTTTCAATTTCTTTAAAATATAATTTTATTCTCCATTTAGTAAAAGAAATAACATTTGAAACATTTACTTCTCTTCTACAATCTAACAATGCCTTTTCATCTTGTTGTTTATCTATCGCACTATCCTCACTATTCATCTCATTAACTATCTTATTATTAGAATAACGTAAATAAGAAGCGTGAAGGAATTGATTAGATTTTGGATTAAAAAATCTAAAATAATCTGTAAATTTAATTTTCTCATCATTAGCCTTTTGATAATTAAAACAAGGTAAGATTTTAAAGTAAGAATAAGTACTTCCTTCTTTTTCTAAAGTTAATTTTAAACAATCTCTTTGTATTTCAGCTGATTCTCTAGCAATTGTTAAATACATATTTGTTTGAACATGAAATAATTGAATTGATTCATTAAAGGGTATAGGTTTACCTTTTAATCTATCGGATTCTAATTTATTTTGTTTTTCTTCTCTTTCCTTTAAATTTTTTAATTGAATTAATTTTAAATTTATTTCATCTTTTTTAAAATGATTTAAATCTAATTGTTCTTTATATTGTTTATATTTTTTAGAACAAGAATAATTATTAGCATTATGTATTTGAAATATACATGAATTTATATTATTATTTGATATTTCTAAATATTTGAATGTGTTATTATTATTATCTGATGAATTTATACTTTCCGATAATCCACACCTTATATACTTTTTATTTCTATCAAGTTGACATTTTTTTATTATTTAAAAAAATTATTTAATAATTGACTTACCCTTTGATATGATGACAATGTAAATTCACACCCTCTACACTTAAAAATCCAAAGGTTTGGTTATTATCAATATCCATATAGATAGTTATATAATCTCCATAACATAGAAATGTATTATTAATTTCTAAATGTTCTTTTGTATAATCATTTAATTGAATAAATTTATTTCCATCTTCATCTTCCGTTGATATTTGTGTTGTTGTTGAATTATTATTAGTATTTGTGTAATCTATTAGAGCTTTTGCAAAAGTTTGTTTGAAGGAAATTTCTGGCATTTGTTTTATTGATATTTGACATTTCGCTGAAGCAGTTCACCTTTCCCTTCTTCAACCTTCCTTTCAAGAAACAAAACGCTTTGTTGACAAAAAATGGTTAGTTTCAGAGGAATGTGATGTTTAATGAATTGATGAAAAAACTTTTTGTGAAATTACTTCCGATAGAATTTACACTTCTTGTGAATGAACTCAACTAGTGCAAGGAGATATTACTATTGTAATTGAAATTTACATTATAATTTCGGTAGGATGTATGTACATGTTTTGTGCAACCAACAACACATAAGGAGTTCCAAATGTTAGTGTAGGCCAGAATTTAAATAAAAATGTCAAAAGATAATAGTACCACTTATCCCGGCATTGATGATAGTGAATTAATGTTAGAAGAAGAAAATGATGACAATACCATTGCGGAAAGAAAAATTAATATCGTGAATATTGATGAAGGAAATGATGAACAACAAGAGGAAACAACAAATCAATTAGATGAAATTAATCAAGAAATAGAAAGACAACAACCAACAACACATAATAATGGTTTGGAAAGATCTCCTTTATTAAAATTATGGGATTTAACAATGGCAATGTTACCTTTAGGTATTTTAAGTTTTGGTGGTCCTTTAGCTCACATAAGTATATTAGACACAAATTAATTTTAAATCAAAATGATTTTTTCCAATCTCTATTTCAGACCAACACTTTAGAAATGAATGAAAACAAAATGAAAATTACAGAAAATGTCATTCAATTTTCTTTATTAATTAAATCATTATATGAAACAGAATTGTTTTTAAACTTTGATTCCTTAGATGAATTGTTACCTTTCATTTTACTTTCTGACAAGTATCAATTTTTAAAAGTTAGAGATTTATGTTGTCAATCACTATCTAATTTAATTTGTAAAGAAAATTGTATTTTAATTTGGATGTTTTCTAATGACAAAGATTACTTGGCTGAAATCAATCAAAAAGCAGCACAGACTTTGAAATTAAATTTCTTTGAAGGTCGAACTATAGACCTTTCTAATGTAGTTGTTCTGAATTTAATTAATAGTTTTAATTTAGAAGAATTGTTACACTTTTTGGAATCTATGATTACTTCAAATACCAATACAGATGTCTTGTTGTCAATTATTTTGAAATGGGCAGAAAATGATTTACAATCAAGATCTGTAGAAGTTTACAAAATTTTACAACAAGTTGAAAAAAAGAAAAAAACTGAACTTTACAACAGTGCTGGATTATGGATAGAAACTAAAACAACCAAATTAAGGAAAGAAGATATTAATAGTTGGAAAATCTTTTTTGGAAATAAATCCTTCCATGCCTTTGAACCCTTTACATTCTCCATCAAGATTGACGACTTTATTAAAAGTGATTCTAATGATTGGAGTTGTATTATTGGTATTGCTAATGATAAACAAACAACTAACACATGGTTAGGTGGAAACACTAATGGTTACGGTTTTATTGTAACCAATGGATATAAAAATCATAACAGTGGTGGAGGAGAATATTATGCTGGAAGATCTTTAAACAATGGTGATGTACTGACTGTTAATTTACAAGGAAATGGAACATTAGAGTTTTTGATTAATGGACAATCTTGTGGAACTGCCTTTTACTTGCCTCAAAATGTCATGTTTAAACCAGCTGTTTCACTTTGTTGTAAATCCGTCTCCTTAGAATTTGTTTTATAAAAATTTTGAATTTCAGCAAATTTTAAACTTGTGAAGAAGAGGACAGGTCACTAGTATTAGTTATTGGTGCTGTAGTAAACAACAATTGAAAAGATTTACATTGTAGTGTTGTTTATGTAACACATTTGTTTAATACTTTTATTATTTAATTCATGTGTCCTACATTAGTTTTTTATAGAATTAAATCTTATAAAGTTATATTAAGAATCCAACGTTTTACAATGAAATTTAGTGATTTTCTTGGTGGTGTCAAAAATCAACTGTTATCCTATTGCAATTTATAAACAGTTTCTGTAGATTTTATAATACCATTTAATCAAGCATCCTCCGTAAGAAAAGATTTTTAGAAGGCAGAACCAAAAACATCACGGCCAATACAAATCAAATCTAGTGCCAAAGACATGTTGACAAATTTTGTTGTCCATCTTACATTTACAAACACGCTCCCATTCTAACTTATCTTCATTAAAATATAAAAGGCCAGTCGCAAATAGTGTATGATATAATTAAAATCGATAGAAAAAACAGCATGACAACGAATACGTGTAGTATGCCCCAGTTAACCACTCCAATGAAAGAACATCTCATAACATTGTTTAGTAACGATGAAAATGGTGACATTTATGAAGAGGAATTTTTAAATCAAGAGATGAATGATTCTAGAGAATGTTTTCAATTTAGTGAAACTAAAATGTGTTTATCTTTAATTTATTTTATTACAATGTTCTGCATTCTGCCCATGCTTGTGGCAACTTTGTTTTTTTGCAACAAGGCAATAACTGTATTTTCTTTTCTTTGTCCATGTTGTTTTTCTTGCTTTAGCAAATTGAAAAAAGCAAAGAGAAGTATAGAGTTATTTTCATATGAAATACAGTACTATACAGATCGATAGATAGATAGATAGATAAATACATGTTGAGACATGGACATGAGATTTGCATGTTTTTAAATGTGCATGTAAATAACGAATTCTAAATTTTCTAACTAGGCTTTTTTGACAATAAAAGATAAGAAGAGTAAATAATTAATAACAACAATTTTGAAATTAGAGGCAATAAAAAGTTTTATAGATAATTAACTTGTGTGTTGTTGTTTGTATAAAGTTGTGAAATTTGTTGAAATCAAATACATGTTAACCAGACAGTCTCTGTTTGGTTTTCAAATTTCGTAGACAGTTCAATGACCAAAAAAAAATCTTTTTACAAAATTAGTGTTTGGATTGCAATACGGTTAAAGTTGTTTTTAAATAAACAATTACATAATAATTATTTTGTTGTAATAATAATTAACACTTTATAAAACATTGAAAACTTAAAAAATTATTTATTACAAATAATTATTATTATAAAAATAAAATAAAAATAAAATAAAAAAAAATGACGGAAAATGATTTATCTTCCCTTCTCTCACAATTTCAAGATAAATGTAACGCATTAAAACAATCCATTGCTTCCTTAAACATTTCACAATTAAGAAATAATAATAATACTGAAATATTAGATTCCACCTTTCTAAATACATTTTCACACTTTTTAGAAATTCAATCATTAGAAATTGAAATGAATAAAATAAAAAAACAATTTATTGAAAAGAGAATTGAAAATAAAAAACAATTAGATAATCCATTATTATTATTAAAAACATTAACATGTGAATCAAACTATTTTAATAGAGAAATTCAAAACTGTAAAAACTATCAATCTAAACATTTACAAGTAGAATTACCAACAATTGAAGAATTTAAAGAAAGAGCACCAAAAGATTATATTAAATGTTTTAATGAATTAGATGAATTAAAATTACATTCTAATTTATCAATTGAATTAATGAAAAAAGAACATGAAATAATGATGAATCGTTTACGTTTTGAATTAGAAGAAAGAGAAGCATTAGAAAACAAAATGAAATCTTTACGTTCGGAACAAGATAAGATGAAAAGTAAAGTTCATCAATTATCTAAATATTTAACAAATATACCAAATAATTTAAAATCATTACGTAAAGCAATTCAATCATTTGAACCACAAATGAGTACTGTTAATAACGTTGATAAGAGAGATACTAATAATTTAACAATACAAGATGAATGGTCAATAAAAGAATTAAAAGAAAGAATGATGGCATTACCTAATCCATTATATATATTATATAATAAATTAATTGAATATAAACAAGTAAATGATTCTTCTATTCAATTAAAGATTGAAGGTGATTTAAAACAAGTAAATAAATGTTGGGATAAATTAAAAGAAGAAAATAATGAACCTTTAAAAAAGAAAGTTAAAATAAATGATGAAAATTTATTTGAAGAATTTCCATTAGTTATACAATTAAGATTACCAATTAAAGTTCAAGATAAATCTTCTAAAATTTTAATTGAATTTCAATATTTATATAAAATTAATTTAGTTATTGTAAATGAATCTAAAAGTTCAGTTAGAGTAATGTATCATTTAATTTTAAATGATAATGGTGCTAGATCTCCAAGTATTAATATATTACCGTAAGTATTTAATTATTTAATTATTTAATTATTTAATTTTAATTAGAGATTATGATTTTACAAAATTAGAGAAAGGTAGACCTTATAGATGGTTACAATCTATTTGTGGATTAGAGTTTATTCCATTAAGAATAGCAAATATTGATAATCCATTAGGAAATAAACCAGAAATATATAATAATTATTCTTTACAATATATTTTAGATTTATTTAAATATAAACAATATGCTAAACGTTTATTAAATGTATATTTAAATTCATTAGAATATTTAGATTTAAAAAAGAATGATTCTAATTTTCCAACAATTTTAACATTTAAACCAAAATTAGAAATATTTAAAAAGATTTTAGAAAATGAAAATATTTTAATTTATCAATTAAATATTAAAGTTGATAAATATTTATTTGAATGTGAATTAATAATAGATTCAGAGAATTACCCAACGATTTCACCATTTATTAAGAAATTAATACAATTAGAACCTAAAGTATCTACAGATATACTTTCTGATATTCCTGAAGAGTATAGAAAACTTGTAAGACATGATAATTTAATTGAGATATCAGATATGGAATCATCTTCAAATAATTATTATATTTCTCAAATTGTACAAGATGTAAATGAAGATTTTGTAAAGTACTTTTTATTTAAAAATAAGTATGAAAATGGTAATTCTAATTCTTTACATTTTGAATTAATTAATGAACAAGTATTTAAATTATTAATTAATTTATCTATTTATGTTGAATCACAATTACCTCAAAGTAAATTATTTGAAAATATTAAAGAATGTAAAATACCATTGGTTATTAATAATAATAATCAATTAGTATGTGAATATGAATATTAATAAATTTAATCTTGTTTACAACTTTGTTTAACAAACTCATTTAACTTTGTTTCTAACTTTGAAAATATATCTGGTATAAAGTCACAAAAGATTTGGAAACAATGAAATGGTAAATCAATTGTGTCAGATTGCACCTCAAACTTATGTTCCCTTAACATGTTAATAAATTCGTCTATTTCTCTAGTCAATCTTTCTCTTGTGCTGTAAGAAAAGAAATATCTATTTGTTGTCAATTTTAATCTTTCCATTCTTTCATCTGAGAAATTAACTGGAGATAACATTTTAGCACGTTCTTCTTGATTAAATCCAACTATTAAACCCCATTCTTTAAATTGTCTAACAGCTTGATTTGGTAAAGCTCTGTCTGGATGGTTTGTGTCACTGAAACAAACAGAATTCATCATGTCAACATTACACATTGGTGAAAACGCAACAACTCCTCTAACTTTTGAATCATTTTCTTCATTTCTTTCAATCTTTACCTTAGCAATTTTATCGGCTAGCATGATAGCCAAATGACCACCTGCACTTTCTCCAATGATAATTACATCTGTGACTTTCTTTTCATTAATAAACCATTCATAAGCCTTAAATGCATCTTCAATTGCCTCTTCTAATGTATTTTCAGGATATAAACTATAATCTACCCCTAATAAATCATATCCATTAGTTGAACATAATCTTTCAAACATATAACAAGTAGATGGTTCACCCATCATGTATCCCCCACCATGGAAGTGTAAAAATCCAATTCTTTTGTTGTTGTCTTTTTGTTTGTCACTTTTTACTAAATTATGAAAATTAAAGTAAATGGATGAATTTTTCTTTTTTGGATTTTCATGATTATTTCTGAAATGAATTGTTTCATTTGGAAAATAATAAGGACCTTGTTTTGATTGATGAATACCTTCAGGGAGTGTTGCTCTAAACTTTACAATTTCTTTCAAAATTTCACTTTTTGGTTTATTGACATTTATACTCTCTTTTGAAAGTGATACTTGATTCTTTTTTGAATCAAATCTTCCAATCAAAATATCCATCATTTTCATTAAAGAAAGTTCAGGTAATGAAAGCCCGATTAATGATGGGTCGGAAGGTTTTGAAGCAAAGTATTTCGTATAAAAGTAAAAGGAATTAAAAATTAATCTTGTCACCTGTGCTGGAATAGAAAGCTTTTTAACGAAACGTAAATAGGTCGATAATATAATGAGTGAACTAATTGGTAAACCGAACGTAATGAAATAAATTAAACTTGTTTGCATTTTATTTTTTTTGAAGTAATTATAATGGAATTGTGAAAGTTTAATTATTAAAATCTATTAATATATTTACTGACATCCTGTATATCAGATTCTAATACGGAGGCTTGTTGGTCCATCCATTGTAAACAACTTAAGTGTGCATTCATTATTTTTACAATTTTTGTAAGATCTGAATTTGGATCTACAGTTTTATCAAAAGTATTATTTAATTTCTTTACCATTTCTTCTAAAGTTTGATGCATTGAATTAAGTTGTGCATTAATATTCTCAGCTGTTTTATAGGTATCTTCTCTTTCTCTATCTGCTTGAGATAATTTAGAAGCATCGTAAAAACTAGCTGTATGTGCATGTTGTTCTAATTGTGTTAATAAACCTTCTAAATTTTCTTGTTGACTACTTATAAAATCTAATTGACCTAATAATTCATTTTGTTCTCTTTCTACTCTAGTTACATTATCATTTAATTCTGTTACCTTCATTTCATTTTCTAATATTATTTTATCCCATTCTGATACTTGATTAGCTAATCTAGTAAATTCTTTTAAATCATCTGTTAAATCTACATTCCATTTATTTATTATTTGTTCAATATTATAATTCTTTAACTGAATAATCTCTTGTGAAGGAACATATTTATCTTCTGTTGTTGTCTGTGTTTGAGGTTGAGTGGTAGTTGTAGCAGTTGGTTGAGTAGTTGTTGTGGTTGTAGTGAAAGTTGGAGCTGTAGTAGATGTGGTTGTAGTTGTTGTAGGTTTAGTAGTACTTGGTGCTGTACCACTAAAATTAAATCCTCCAGTAGTACCACCTGTAGTGGTTCCAGTTGTTCCTGTTGTGGTTGTAGTTGTTGTAGTTGTAGATGGTGCTGTTGTTGTTTTATCTCCTCCAGTAGCTCCAAAATTAAATCCTCCAGTTGTACCGGTAGTTGTTGGCGCATTTGTTGTTCCAGTTGTACCTGTTGTTGCAGATTTATCTCCAAAACTAAAGCCTGCTGTTATTGTTGTGGTTGGAGCTGTAGTAGATTGTTGTGTGACATTTTCTGAGGTTTGTGTTCTTTTCTTTGATGAACCACCCTCTAAATCATCTGATGTTCTTTTAGATTCTCCTCCAAAATTAAATGCACTTGATGTAGTTGTTGGAGCGGTTGTTCCTGTGGTTGTTGTTGTTGTGGTTGGTTTTGCTCCAAATGAAAATCCTCCTGTAGTACCACCAGTTGTTGCGCCAGTTGTTCCAGTTGTTCCTGTTGTGGTTGTAGTAGTTGTTGTGGTTGGCTTAAAGTTAAATGCACCTGTAGTTCCGGTTGCGCCAGTGGTTCCAGTTGTTGTTGTACCTGTTGATGTTCCAAAAGTAAATCCTGTTCCAGTTGAGCCAGTTGTAGATGTTGGTGCTGTTGTTGTTTTATCTCCTCCAAAACTAAATCCTGTTGTTCCAGTTGTACCTCCAGTAGTGGTTGTAGTAGGATTAGTTGATGTAGTAGTAGTGGTAGATGGGGTTCCTAAGTTAAATCCACCTGTTGTTGGTGCAGTAGTACCAGTTATTCCTGTAGTGGTTGTTGGCTTATTACCGAAGGAAAATCCTCCAGCTCCTGTACCTCCAGTTGTTGCACCACCTGTAGAACCGAAAGTAAATGCCCCAGTTGTTGGAGCTGTTGTTGTACCAGTAGTAGTGGAAGGTGTAGTATTTGTTGTTCCGAAAGAAAATCCAGAAGGATTAGTGGTACTAGCTGTTCCTCCAGTTGTACCTCCAGTAGATGCTCCAAAAGTAAATCCACCAGTTGTTCCACCGCCTTGTGTTGGTTGGTTACCAAAGTTAAAATTCATTTTTTTTCAATTTTGCAAAATTTTTAGTTAATCAAGAGGAATTCTTAGGGCCTGGAATTCTGGGGTTGTGTTTGAAAAAACATTTACATTGTAGCATTTAGTCTAATGGTAAATTTCTCTCTTTTGTTTTTTCTTTTGTTTCCTTTGTTTGTTTTCAACGATTAGAGTTAAAAAGGATTCTGTCTTGAACTTTCCGCCATAAAAACCGATTCCCGCCTTTATTTCCCGCTTAAATTTCTTAACTGTTTATTTTTTAAAATCAAAAAAATGTCTGTTTCAAAAAGTGAGATTGCCTTTATCATTCTTCAATATTTACAAGCAGAAAATTACACTGAAAGTTTTAAAGTATTTAAGAAAGAATCAGAAAGTTTATTGAATGATTTTGATACTAAATCTTCACTAAAAGGATTACAGCATATTCTTGATGAATATATTGCTTTATCTCAATTACAACAACAAAATTATTATAAACAATTAATAGCACAATCTATTTGTAAAGATGATAAAAAACAACAAGTTGTTACAAATGTACTTCATTCAGTGTGTAATTTATTAGAATTATTTTCTTTAGAATTAGTATCTAATCCAATAACAACAATTAATAAACCGATTATGTATAACAATAATTATTTACCAAATAGACAAAACATACCTCCCTTTCCTAATGTCAATACTGCCGTGTCCTTTCCAATAAATCAAATAGCTAATAATAATAATACCATACCAAATAATACTGTAAATAAGAACACAAATAATACAAATTCAAATAATAACAACAATAACAACAACAAAGAAACAAAGAAGAAACAAAATAAAAAGAAAACTAAGAAATCAACAAAAAACACAACTTCAACAAGTTGTGCCCCTATAATAATAACAGAAGAAGCATCTAAAGAGAATTTACCCTCAAGTAATAGTGTCAATACGAATGTCACATCTTCCCCTAAAACACCTAAGACTAAAAAGATTAAAAAACTAAAGCGTAACGTAGAAACAATAAATGTAGAAAATATACCAACAATAATATCTGAAACATTAGAAGAAAATTTAACTAAGCAATCAACTGAAATTAACTCAATACATTCTTTCGATAATAATAATACAAATATATCCAGTATAGACACATTTCTTTATGATGATTTACTGATAGGTTCCCCTAATTTCTTATCTCCATCTTTTCTTAACTTAAAGACACCCTTAAAACTTCCAACTGCTAGCTCACAAACAACAACAGTGGGGAAGAGGAAAAGATTATTAGATGAACAGGTGGAAGGTACCAGTGTCTGTATAAATTTATTTAAAGAGAAATTTAGCCCCAGTGATGGGCAGGTAAAGTTGGGTGTAGATGAAGCAATATCACAAGCACAAACAGAAGATGTAGATGCTTTTCTTTCAACACTTAATTATAATTAAAATTGTACTTAAAGCATGTTAAGAAGAATATAATGAAAGAATTGTAAAGTGAATGTTTACTTAAATGCAAAGGATTGTACATTACAATCTTTTGGAATATGATTGATAACAATTTATTTATTTAATTGGTCGGAAAATAATAAAAAGCAGAAATTATTTCACAAAAAAATGTTAAAACGATTATCTCTTCTTTCATCTAAAGCATCATTAATTTCTTCTTCAAACTGTTCAATAATAACACAAACTACTTCTCGTATTTTCTATTCTAAAAACATTATTGCATTGGATAATACTCAACAACAACCAAAGAAGAATGATTCAAAAGTATTATCGGAAAAGCAAAAGAAAGAAGATGAAGAATTGGAATATATTATTGAAGAAGCTTATATAAGAAAGAAATTAGAAGCATTAGAAGAGAATGAAAGATTAAGACTTGTTGTTGGAAGTACAAAAGCAAGACAAAAGAAAAGAGCTTATCTTTTAGTGGGATTTGGATTGTTATCTTCATTAGTAATTACAATATTTGTTTTGGCAATTCATAACCAAAGAAATCCAAATTCTGTTCAAACTGAATCTTCACGTGATAGACCGTTTTAAATTTTAATTGTTGTAAATATAAATTAATGGAATAATAAATAATTTATTTTTTAATTTAAAATATTTTAATCACTTCAATCAAGAAGAAAGGAGTTCCTATTACTAGACTGCTTTCAATTTATTAATATATATTTATTATTTTTGTTTTTTATATTTTACAACCATTTTCACAAACAAGAATAATTTATTTTTGCGAGCGTTTAATCTTTGAATAACATTTCGATTTACAAAATAACTTTTAATATTTTTATCCATTGAATTATTAACATCATAACCTTTTAAATCACAAACTACTTCACCAATGAAATATGCAAAATTATTATTTGCAATTAATGCAGTTCCTCTTGATGTACAAAATATTCTTTTTATAATTTCATCTTCAAACAGAGGATGTGCTAATTTTGTAACATCTTGTCGATTGTAAACATCTGTTTGACCAATACAATTATAACCTGCTGAATAAACTGTTCCATTCTCTATAAAGTTTTTATAAATATTTTAAAAAAGAATCTATAAATAATAAAAACTTACTTAATAAAATAATTGTATGAAAATAACCACATTTTACATCAACAATTTCACTTTCAAAATATGTTTCTAAATAAAGAAATGCATTTTCGGATTTTAAACCAGCTTGTACATGAAATTGGTTATCTCCTTTAACATAGATTTTATTATTTATTGTAACTACTATATTTGATCTTCCACTACATCCAATAGCTTTAATTGTTGTATTGTCAATTTCATTTGTGGTAATATCTTTAATGAGAGGATAGTGTTGTGGGATTGTATCTTTTTTTTGAAAAAGAAAAATTTTATCATTTTCTTACTTTTTTGTAAAATTAAAACAATGTTTTGTAAACTTACTGTCAACAACAATAAAATGATGAGATAAAGGACCACACGTAATAAATTTAATTCCAATTTCAGTAAATTGTGAACTTTTAGTCTTTTCATTATTAAAAATAATTAAATCATTTTCTAATTGAATAATTAAATCATTAAAATTAGCAAATAAATTTTTAATTTTTAGGTTTTTTTCATCATTTTGTAAAGTATTTGACCAATCTAATTTATTCCAATAATTATTTATTTTATATTTACCATCTGATTTATATTTTCCAAATAAATAAATATCGCTTCCTAAAAATATAAATTAATCTTTACAATTTTAAAACTTACCATTATGAAAAGCTGTAAAAGTAGATCCACAAACAAGTTGATCAACTTTTCTACAATATTGTAATGGAAATTCCCATTCATTCCATTTATTGGTTTTAAAATTAATATTTTCCCTATTTTAAATTTGTTACAAAGAGAGATATTAAATTAATTAATATCTACATACGCTTCTTTTTTTAATGTTGATGTGTTGACACTGGTTTCAGAAAATCCCATATTACCGGCACTGTTGGTTGCAAAGAGAAATTTATGTTTTTGCATTTTTTTGTGTTGCGAAGACCATTTAATTAAAAATAATTGCTCATAAAATTTTAATTTAAAAAATTAAAATTAATTTTTATAATTATAATAAAAGAAATTGATTTTTTTGATATTAATTTTATTATTTTAAATTTCTTTTATTATTCTTGATTAAAAAAAGAATGTAAATAAATTAAAAATAATTATTTGTAAATAATTTAATTATAATGTTATATAAATATTATATTAATGTATAAATATAAATAAGAATGTACAAAAGAAATTTTTTGAAATTGTTTATTAAACAGTCCATGGAAAGTGAACATTGTTTTGTAGTGGGAGGAATTGAAGTTTTTGTAAAAATTTAAAACTTATTTTTGACAATAAATATTGCAATCATTGAGCTATATTACAAACAGGATTATGAAGTACTCTCAACACTAATTTTCCAACCCAATTCCCAATAAATAACTGCTCGAAAGCTCTTACTACTTCTTCCTTGTCATCTAAATGAACCTCCAACAAATTATCTTCCATATTTTCTAATTTTCCTTCTTGAATCCATTTCACTAATTGTTGATTTGCCTTCTTAAATTTACCACTAAACTTTTCTAAAACAAAACCTTCCATTCTAGCACATTTCAATATTAAATTAGTATAATTCTTTGGTGGTTTAAAAGTATAACCAGTTTTAGCTAAATATGAAATAGCTCCACAAAGTACAATTCTTGCATTCATATTAATATGTCCCAAACAAATATCTAACATTGGTCCTCCAACAGTATCTATTACTACATCTATACCATTAGGACACATTTCCTTAATTGCCTTGTGCACTTCAACTTTATTTAAATGTCTTTGATGAGGATCTTTTTTAAATGAAAAATTCATTCGTGGTGGTGTTAAAGGTGTGACTGGAGAGAATTCACTTGAAAAGATATCAGGAGGTGGACTAATAGGTGTATAAACTTCACTATCAACAACTTCACTACTACTATCTTTACAATAATTACAATAATTTATAACACCATCATATTGTAATTTTTCTTTCATTAAACGACACTTTTCATCTGTCGAAGCAAATCCATAAACCTTCACACTACTCTCTCTTGCTTTACATATTTGTGAAACAAAAGAACCAACAGAACCAGAACCTCCAGTAATAAATACAGTTTCCTCTCTTTTCAAATCAGCCAATTCAGTAACTGCAAAATAAGCACATAACCCAGCTTTACTTAAAGTAAGAAATGCAGATAAAGGTGTATCTAAAGTAATATCTCTAAGAAAATTACCATCTAAATCTTTCCCGCCACTTGCGAAAAAATAACTTTGTAATCCAAAATTTCCAAATACATTGGCACCAATAGTGTAATAACGGTTTTTAGATTCTACAACTTCGCCAACACCATGACATGAAAGTACATTTAAATTAACATGTGATATTTCCTTTTCACTACCTGATTTATCATCAATAGTACCATCTTTTGTTGGGATTTTATGTGCTTCTAAACAAACTACTTCTCCATGTGTACATTCCTTTGAGAAACACATAAATGGTGGAGGACAGTAATGAGCATGATTTGTTTCACAAAGAAAAGGTTTCAGTGAAGGATCTAAGGAAACGTATTTAACTTTAATTACAACATCAAATTTTTCTAAGGGAGGTAATGCAATATTTCTTTGTTGAATAAAGTTAGAAAGTAAGGAATGATGAGCAGGTCTAACAGGAAGTAAAATCTGTGTAGATTGATAAGACATAATTTACTATAGAAATGTTTTTTTTGATGAAATAACTATCATCGGTAAAAATGATTGATTGGAAGTCAATCATCAATGGAAATTATATAAAGTTAGTAGTTAAATTTGTGATATAATTATAGATTTACAAAAATTGATAATTCTATTTTCGATAAGCATCCAATGAATCATCTTCTGTATAACTACAATTAAATAATCTATTCTTTCTTCCTGGCGTTCTAGGAGATACACCTTGTTGTTGTCTAGGAGAATTAGGTTCTACTACTTCTATTTTACTCAAATCCACTGCTTTCTTTTCAACAACAATTGAATCTACATTATGTTTAACTTCAACTAAAACTTTATCTGGTCTTTCAAATGATGATTTATCTTGTGAGAAGATAAATACTGTCTTACCGCTTTTTTTTTCATTGGTATTATAACCATAATCTACAAATTGGTTTGAAAAAAATTGTTTAAAAGTGTTTTCTGCATTTTGTTTTTCTTCATCTGAGTAACTTGGAGGGATAGTTGGGGATAAGGATTCATTATTGTTTTTAATTACAGGAATATCCCAATCTATTTTTAATAAACGTATTACTATTGTATCTATTCGTGTTATATCTAATGTTTTAAATTTTAATTCTATTTGCCAAGTAAAATTGAACATTGGTTCTAATAGTACAAGATCTATTGTTTTCATAATAGATTCCGTTCTTTGATGAATAATACTAAATAAACATCCATCTTCATCTGCACCTTCTTCATATCTTCTAAATTGGATAGACCAAGTCTTTCTTACATCTTTAGGTTGAAATGGTTGTTTAGAAAAGACAATACATCCAACTAGTTTACTCATTGCTGAAACTACAACAACTTGAGCAACACCACTGATTAAACGTAAAAGAGAAGGATATGCATCACTTAGAAGAGCACTTAAACATCTTTTTAATTCATCTTCTTCTAAATACTCAAATAAATAAACTTGTTGAATATCTTGTAGAGAAAAATTAGTAAACGCTTTATCATAAAGTAAAGAACCTAAACCATTTAATGCATCTCTTAAAAGAGGTAATGATGTATTTTCAGTTGATGATTTAAAAGGAATCTCTTCAAGAATTAATTCATCATCACTCTCGCTAGCTGCATCAACTATATTTTCAGTTGTTTTTCTTCTAACTCTAGTTAAAACTATAGCATGAAGCATTCTCATCAAATCTCTTTCAAACTTTTGACTCTCTTGTGGTGTTTGACAAATACATTTATCCAATGTTCTAAGTAAACCAGGTAAATTACCTTCTAGTGTCAGTTCGTATGGAAGAGAGGCACTATTATCAGAAGAGTTCTTCTTTCTCTTGTTGAAAAACATTTTTTTTAAAGATAGATTACTGAACGACGAAAGGTGAAAACATCTTTCTGTATTAGACTGTGCAGAATATGGTGAATAAAAAACATCTTTCTGTATTAGACTGGAATAAATCCTAAAGTCAATTTTACTGTACAATTTGTGGGCAATGCTTCACTTTTCAACAGTTAACAGTGGTATTACAAATTTATTTGGTGGAGATGGAAAGAGTTTCAATTTGTTTATAGTTCTTTGTTTTCATTGGAATGTAATCGCCATTTTCCCATTTCATAAGATAGCTATCATATAATCTTGAAAAGACATTACCTGATTGACCTAAAGGAATAATGAATAGTGAATTCTCTGGTTCTTGGTGGTCTATTATTTGTCTATAAGTTGGTCCAAAATCATTTGACAAATAAGAGTCAACTCCTCCAGCCTCAGAAATTGTATCTGTTCCTCCAGCTCTTCTTGACACTCTATTTCCTATACAACTTCCAAAGTTAGAATTTCCAAGAAGAGGATGTGTAAATTTAGTTTGATGGATTCTATAACTTGAATATGCAGGAATGAATGAAAATTGTTTACGTAAATCTTTAAGGACTTGTAAAAATTGTTGTGAGGCGAATCCTAAACAAGTTTTATCAGGACTGTATTTCACACAACTTTGATCCTTATTATTTGGGTTTTGAATTTCATTTTGAATTGAATTAAAAACATATCTTAATGAAGGTGGGAAGCTATGATTACTCATGTGGAATGGAACAAAATTATAAATTGTTTGATTGACCTCCATTCCAGGAAGAGCTGTTAAATATTTAAGCCAATATTCAAATATAGTTGCTTTTTTAGAATCTACAACTATTTTACCATCCCATTTTGCAGCAAATTCCTTTCTCATTTCTTCTGCATAAGCATCATCAAAAGGTTTCATTTGTTGGAAAATATTTTTGTTTTGAAGGAATAGTTGACTTGTACTATCTAATTGTAAATCTCTTATATGCTTAATTGTAACTTGATTTTTAGTTGATGCGATTAAATTATTTAATTGTTCATTAATTCTTAATGTTCTACCATATGTTAAACTATAATCATTACTAACTGTCACCTTGTCAGTAATCTTATTATTTGCAGAAAAAATAAAACCAGCGGTTGGATTTAAAAGAGGTTCATCTTGTGAAACAGAAACAAAAGAACCGGTTGCGTCTTTCTCCCAAGTAAATGTAGCTTCTGTAGTAAGATAACTTTTAACAGGTTTTAATCCACGATTTCCTTTAGCCTCATCAACTCTCTTTGGCAATTTACCAGCTGTAAGATATCCAATATTATCCTTATTGTCGGCATAAATAACATTCAATACAGGAGCAACATAATTTGTGAATGATGCTCTAAATTCAGCAAATGAAGAAACATTAGGTAAATCTAAAAAGGTTTGTAAACTTTGATCTCCTTTATATTCAATACCAAAATTACGTATAGCTACTTTATATGTAGAAGAGAGAGGATATAATAAAACATACAAGTCATCTACTAATGGTCCATATTCAGTCTTGATTATGTTAAATACTACTGGTGTCTTTCTTCCAGCAACTTTAAGACTTACACTTTGAATTTCATACTTTTTAATAGTGCCATCAGATAATACATAACCTAATCCATCATTAGTTTGTTTAACAACATATAAATCTTGTGTGTCAGCACCTGCATTAGAAAAAGACCAAGATACACCCTTACCATTTCTTCCAACAATAATTGAAGGAGCTCCAATCATACTACCACCAATTACTTCTGTATTTACTCCATCTTTGTTATTTACAATCTTAAGGTGCATTAATAAAAACATATTTGGAGTTTGGAAGTGTAAATGAATATCATTACTATGTATTGGTTTTTTAGAACTAGTATGTGATCCTTTTAATACCCAACTATTAGATGCTTGTATATGTGGGGTGATTGACATTTGAGAATTCTTTGTAAAATGATATTGAGGATCTAATTTAAGTTCAGAAATAAACATATTTCTAAATGCATTCGTTGGTGATGTAGCAAAATTAATTAAATCATTAGCTGCACCAAATAAATTAGCAATTTGTTTTGGAATGCTTTGTAAAATACTTGTAGATAATGATTCATATAAATTTTCTAAAGTCTTTTTTGCATCTACTTTTAATGATTTAGTTTGTTTGTTAGTTAAAGTTGGATTTAACACAGTTGGATAATTTGTTGGATAATCAAATGGTAAAAGTGTATTAATTCTATCTTGTGTAATTCCATTCTTCTCTAATTGATATCTTAACATCTCCATATGTGAATTACCAGATAAAGTTAAAGAGAAATATTTATGATTTGCTAAAATATCTTCTAATGTAAATAATGTAGGTCTATAATCCATTAATTGATATTCTAAAGGTAAACCAGGTAAAGTTGTGACATAAAAATTAATACCATCTACATATGATTGAAGTCTTTGTTTAAGATCATCTGAAATTAAATTAACATCTCTTTTTGCAGCATCATATAAACCCATTGTTCTATAATATTTATCAGAGAAGATTGATGGATCACCAAATATTTCTGATAATTCTCCACGAACTGTACGTTTTAAAGTATCAAGTTGCCAAAGTCTTTCTTGAGCATGAATAAATCCTTGAGTCCAAAATAAACTAGTTTCATCAGGTGCAGTAATATGAATTACTCCATTTTCATCTCTTTCTACAATTACATCTTGAGAATATTTATCTAAAGAAGAAATTACCTTTTCAACATAAGGATAAGCTTTCTTTAAAGATTCACTTGTTTGAACATTTTTTTTGTAATCTGACAAGGAGAGTTTTCCATCAAAAAGACCTTCTGCTCTTGATTTAATGACAGCTATATAGATGGCGAAACCTAACAAGGCAAAGACCATTGCAAAGAATAGTAAAATTGATAAAGCTCTTAAACTGTAAGATAATATTGTTACAAATTTGTTTTGTTGTTTTTGTTGTTCTCTTGGTTGTTGTTGTTGTTCATCAATAGAGGAAAGGGTTTGAGGATTTTCGTCATCAGTATTATTATTATTACTTAATAATCTATTATTTTCAATCTCCATATCTTCATTATTTCCAATTAAATAATAATCATTTTCTTGTTCATCGGCTTTCTTTTTATCGTAAATCATTAAATATAACCACAAAGCAACAAATAAAAAATAAATAATTAAAGATAACATTATAATAGCAAATAATGAGTTACATATTGCTATTAAATATGGAATAGTAGAAATCAATTGAATAAATGGAACGAGGAAAGCAAAAGAAGCCACCACAATAAGTGTAATGTGACTGATCATCCCAATTCCTTTCATTTTTTTATTTTGTTTGATGTCTGACTTTGTAAAGTTTTGTGAACGGAGAAGAAGTCCAAAACCGGTCCAAAAACAGGCACAGTTCAAAGAAGGATAGATGTATGAACAGTAATGAAATAAATAATTTATTGGAGGTGTGTAAGAATTTCAGTGTACTCTTTGCAAAGTCTTTGAATTCTTACGTCAAGGTTGCCCATTAACAACAGTAAAATTTCTTGTAAAACTTTTCTTTTAGGTATTCCAGCAACAAAAGGATCCCAATCAGTGTTGTTTGTTGTTTTAACAACAGGCTTTGTGAATCTACTTGATTGAAAGTCAACAGGTCCAACTAATGAATTAAATAAATCTTTAAGTCTAGTATCTGTTGGTTGCTTACTTAAATGTTTAACATACGCCTTAATAAAGTGCATGTAGCTATCTTTATCACCTATTGAAGCTGCAGAAGTAAAACCTATCTCTAAGTCATCAATTGTATCTAAATTAACTGCTTCCTTATTAGCAGAAAGTTCTGGATTTTCCATTTTAAATTTGCTTAATGCTTTGGCTGCCTTACTTCTCAAACCTACCAGTGTTAAATTCTCGTTGTCAGATTCACTGTCAGAATTTTCTTCAGTATTAATTCCTTGGGTTAGAAATGGTGAAAATAACGTGTGAGCATCAGCAATACATAACCAAGTTTTCAATCTTTTATCGTAGGCAAATGATTCACCGCTCATTAATGTAACAATACCAACACCAGTATTTGTTACAGCTACATCATCTACAACTTTACTTTCGTCACTAGTGGTAATGGATCCAGAATTACTTAAAAGTGAATCTACACTTGCTCTTACAATACATTTCATTTTACTTAAATCCCATAAATAAAACATTAATTCTAGGGTACAAATAACCAAATAATTTCCAGTACAGTTCAAATGTTCAACCTTTGAATCTAGTATCATTGGTGGTGTTAATCTCATCCCTGATGTAGCAGAGAATATATGACATTGATTTGAAGGAAAAGTGCATATTGCAACAAACTTACTTGTTGCAGCAGCCATAATAGGATAATTAGAAGCAATATTTACACCACCAGTACCAGCAATAGTTGACTTCCATTTTAGTGATCCTTTTTGTTTAAACTCCACAATACCATTCATTGAACAAAATAGTTCATCGTTATTATTAATTTTTAAGTATAATGGCTCTGTTGGTACAACATTGTTTAGTAATGGATTAATTGGTTGTTCATTAGAATTGTTTGGCTTCTTTTTCTTTTTCCCTGATGAGGAGGTATCATTGATTGGTTCCACAGCTCTTTGTATTCTAGTTCTCTTTTTTGTATTATCCTCAGTTACGGGTATATCTATTATATCTTTTGATGAAAATGTATTTGGTTGTGTTTCTCTTTGGTCAACTACGGTTTCAAAACCAAATGTGGTGGTACCCACACCCCCTATTCTGTCCATAATGGAAGACATTTTATCATTTGAGGCATTAACTTCTTCATCTTCTGTGTCATCATCATCGTCCGCAAAAGATTCTACTATTGGTGTAATTCTCTTTTTGCCAGTTGCAGTAGTTGTCACAGTTTGTTGCTGTACTACAGGTGGTTTTGGGTCATTTGTTGTTTTCTTTTTAACGGGAGGCTTATGAATTTCTTTGTTTTCGTTGCTTATATTACTGCTCCCTAATGAACTCGTTAATCCTTTGTTTTGGGCAGTAAGGTTAGTTATAATGTTTCTTGGGATATCAAATCTAGTTAATGGATGTTCTAAAAGATAATCCTGAGTATGAACATCTCCATAACATGATTTCAAGTAATTTTCTGTTTGTTCTTTTGTAAAAGGTTTTCCAAAAAGTTCTTCTGGAAATGTTGTACAAGCTGCAGTGCCGTCAGATGAAGACAAAATAAGTGTATATCCATCGTAACTCCAAGCTACATCTGTAACTTGGTGGTGGAACATATCTGTAAAGACAACAACTGGACTTTTAAGTACTGAACTCCAAACAATAATACTGTTATCTTGCCCTGCTGTGACAAAATACTCAACCGGTTTATCATCCTTATTAAATATCACTGGATTAAATTTTGAACAAAGTATTCCATCTAAATGTCCAACAAAATTAGTACTATGACTTTCATCGAAATCAGTTGCACGCAATAAAGCAATAGCTGTGTGCTTTTGTTTTGCATAAACATTAGGAAATAATAGTGTTTGACCACAAGGAGAAAATGAAGGTCTATAATAAATTCCAGACAATGAAGATTTAAATAATTTTTCAATTATCTTGAGTGGTGTAAATTGATTTCCAGAATAATTCCAAATAATTAATGATTTATCGGATTGTGAAACTAGATATTTACCAATAGGATCAAAAACTAATCCTTTAACATGGTCTTGGTGGTCGTCTCTATTCATTATTACTTCACAAACTTCATTTGTACTTTTTAAATCATATACAATTACCCTACTGTCAACAGAACAAGATGCTAAAAATCTAGAGTCATTACTCCATGCAACCGCCAAAACATCTCCTTTATGTTCTGATAGTAGTTTAAAATGTTTCCAATCTTCATTTTCAGTGTTAGCTTTCACAAGCTTAGTAATACTAACTCTGGAGTCATCGGAAGCGGCAGCTAAATATTTTCCATTAGGACTGAATCTAATGCAATTAACATTACTTTGATGTATATTAATTTCTTTTATTAAAAATTCATTAAGTTTTGATTTAACAGTAGAAATTTTATATTCCTCTGATTGCAGGAGAGGAGTTTCTTGAATTTTCTCATTACTTTCTTCATCCCGTTTTATTAAATAATTATTAGATTTCCATATGAAAATCTTTTCCCCTTGGCAAGTCGCAAATCTAGTATTGCTGGGGTGTGTATCCACAGAATAGATGGGTGATTGCATTTGTGAAAGCCATTTAATTTTCTCCATTTGTATTTCAGACATTTTTTATTTCTAAAAAAAAAACAAACAGCAACCATTGGCGGCAATTTAAACAACCAAAATTTTGGCAACAACAATCTAGTTGTTTACCCAGTATATTTCTCTCAATTTCGGCCAAAATTTTATTGTTGTTTTGTCTTTGGTTGATAGCTAGTTTATAATTTAATGATCTTTATTTTACATTTTATTTAATCTAAAAGTATTGAAACATTGTTTTGATTAATCGACAAAATGAAGTAAATTATACCGCTTTATTGGTCCATTAATATCTACTGGAAAAACCGGTTGGCCCAAAATATTAAGGACCAGATCAACAGTTCTCTTAAAAAAATGTCTGAGACTGAAGATATAGAGGTGAGCCAACTACAAAAAGAAGAAATTAAGGATAACAATTCCAGTGATTGTAGTACTTTAGTTACTGCATTTAAGGTAGAGGATGAATCAAATGAATCTATAGATCATGAAGAAGAGGATAAAGAACCACTTCTAAAACAATCATCTTCATTCATATTCAACAATCAGCCTAAACCAAAGGTTCAATCCTCACCGACCTCCGCTAGTATGAAAGATTCTATCAGTACTACTAGCAGCCAGAATCAATTTGAAAAAGCTATGCAAAACAAAGTACTATCAAGTAGTTCAACAAAGAGTACTATATACTCTGTGAATTCAACTTCCTTAATTCCTCATAAGTTTTATAATTTTGTGAAAACAAATTTTGGGGATGGAAAATCCAAAGAAATAACGTTAGCCATTTACCAATTTTCCGGTATTTCAAACATTAACAGTAATGAAGAAAATGTTTTTATAAACAACTGTTTAAATTTAATTAATCCCATTATTCAAAAACATCATGGGATTTATTATAAATACATGGATGACCATTTTATAGTGGTTTTTGATGTTAAATATACTGCCAATGCCATTGAATGTGCTTTTGAGTCAATAGATTTAATAAGGAAAAATGCTTTGGAGAGTTCTAGGGCAAGTAATTTGATTTCCTCATCCAATGAAAGAAGTTACTTATTATTAGAGAATATTGGTATTGCTGTACACACTTGTTCTTCTAAAGCTGGACCAATTCATTTCGAAGATCATCACTCTGATTTGGTATTTATGCATCCTGCAAGGGAAGTGATAAGAAGAATGGCTAGTTTTGGAAGATTATATGACGTTCCAATCCTAATTACTTCTCAGACACTACAGAAATATGATTTTAACAATCCCCCATCATTGGGAAGACCTGTTAATGTCAGTCCTGTAGGAAAATTCTATATCACTAATTCAGTTTTCGATTTACACCAAGTGTATGACACAAATTGGGATGTATTTCTCTACTCTGCTGACAGAAAGAGAGAGTTTAAGAACGCACTTGATATGTTTCAACAAAGAAAGTTTGTGGTTTCTACAAATACCTTCTCTAAATTACACAGACTCAATGATAATGATAAAGTAGCTTTGTTTTATATTAAGGTGTGTAGAATGTATCAACAAAGCGAACTTCCCTCTCACTGGGATGGAGTAATAATGATAGATAAAGACTGTGAGCCTTTTCCACTTGGAAAAAAGCAAAAAAGTTATTATATTCAAACAGGGATAAGTGCTGCATTTCATTTGGGGGACGAACAGTTTATGTCTCATGGAAAAGATAAAGAGGAGGAAGTAAAGTTACTTCAAGAATCATTGAATCAGAAACAACTAATGATTAAGGACATGAAAGAAATTTTAGGAGCTAAGGAAAGTGAGTTAGCAAAATTACATGAAATTACTGAGCTACTTATGAAAGAAAAAAAGCAATTAACCCAACAACTCAAAAATCAAAGTGAAAGAAAGCCGTTGGAAAGGAAAAGCCTATCAAAAAGACATAGTACAACTGAGAATGTAAGAGAAGAAAAGGATGGTTGTTTTTCTTTCCTATTGTGTTTTAGAGACGATTCTTATGAGACAAAAGATCCCAAAAAGAAGTATAACAAAGTTCAGCCAACAAACAGCAATGTTAATATGCTATAGCAGTAAACTATTGTAATTTTACAAATATTGTACAAAAGAGTTTGAATCAATTTAATCTAAACATAAAATAATATAAATAATAATAATAAGTTGTTTTTTAGCCTACAAAAGAGAACAACGCTTTTTTCTTTTGTTTTTTGGTTTTTCATCCTTTTTTTCTTTTCTGATTTCTTTCACTAATTCAAAGAATGCTGTCTGAACATTTAACTTTGTTTTCGCTGATGTTTCAAGGAAAGGAATACCCCAACCATCAGCCTTTCCTATGCCTTCTTCTTGGTTAATAATTCTCTCACTTTCTAGATCGCACTTATTTCCAATTAAAATCATTGGCACCTTTTCTTTATCCTTAACTCTTAAAATTTGGTCTCTATAATTAGTAATATCATCAAATGATTTCCTTTCAACAATACTATACACTAAAAGAAAGCCTTGACCAGTTCTCATGTATCTGTCTCTAAGGGCTGCATATTCCTCTTGACCCGCAGTATCAAGGATGTCTAAAAAGCAAGTTTCTTCCTCAATTGTAATTTGCCTTCTATATGAATCTTCAATAGTTGGATCGTAATCTTCAATAAAGTGGCCTTGAATTAGTTGAATAGTAAGTGCACTTTTACCAACACCTCCACTTCCAACAACAACTAATTTGTAATCGCTCATTCCTTAATTTTTGGTGTGTATTAGTTAGGGTTATATTTTTTATAAAAGTTTTAAGCGCAATGAAGATGCTTCCCTTACTGTATCCCTAAGCTGCACATTAGATATCATTAAATTGAGAAAAATATTTTTCCAACCTATCCACTATTTTTTCATCTACACCAATTTCTTTAAAAATTGGAATTAGAATTTTAACAGCATTAACGAATTGATCTTGGTATGTATTTTCTATAAATATGGAAACTAAAGTTGACACTCCTACATTTAAAAAGTATTCCCTAACTTTTTCATCATTTACTAAACTAACTAAGTCTACTACCTCAATAAAATGAATTACTGTAGAAATAAGTTGTGACTTTAACGTTACAATGTATTTATATTCTGAGTATTGGGAAGGACTATCAGAGTTCATATCACTATATGCTTTAAAAAGTGATTTCAATACTTTAAAACTGTTTTTTCCATAGGAATTGGTAAGAGAAAGAGCTAAGGCAGCTTGAATTCTAACTTTGAAGTTTGTATCTACACACATTCTTTCACATAGGCAATCTATTGCAGTATTGGTAGACTCTTCAGAAATATTGCTATTTGCAAGTAGATTACCAATTGCATAACAAGTATTCCACTTAGTTTTTACCGACATTTTATCACTACTCAATGTCTGTAAAAATGTTTCAATCAAAACCTTTTCAACAGTCTTTAAAGGAATAGTGTTACTATAGTTTAAATCAAAAGTGTAACAAGGTTTAGCTTTGAATAATTCTGAACTAAGTAGATCATTACTAGCAAAATTGGAAATATTTCCCAAAGCCCTTACAGAATTACAAACAATTTTATCATTGTCAGTGCATGAAGAAATAATAGGAATCAAAATTGATTTCACAATATCATCACTCGTATTACGTGGAAGTACTCGTAGAGAATCACATACATTTGCTAATGACCAAGATGCTCTAATACGCACATTTAATACTTTATCCACCATTAGTTTATCTAAAATCTCAACTGTTTGTTTAATAAACTTATCGTCTTTTTGTAAGGAAGAAAAAAGAACAAAAACCCCAACGGTTCGGCATGCAGAAATCCTAACGGTTGCGTTTTCATCATTTGAGGCATCAAAGACCAATTTTATCACCTTTGAGGCAAACTCCTTACTGAAATTGTCAAAAGTAGATGGAAGAATATTGGCAAAAATCGAAACTGAAAGAGACCTTATGGATTGATGCACATCATTGATACCCATTAACAGAATTTCAAAGATATCTTTCCATTTTTCTTCATCAATGACCTTTAAATTAAACAATTCCAATGGTTTTTTGGTAGACAACACAATTATTTTAGTTTCTATAAAAGGGGTTGTAAAGTTATTAATTATTTGTACCAAAGCCTGTCTTAATGCTATAAAATAATAATTGTTACCAAAACCTTAATATTTCTTCGTAATACTTACTAATTTCATTATGCGACAAACCAGATTTAATATGTTTAATTATTTCATTCCAATAATCCCACAAAAAATCCGGATAATTTTTGGCAATACTGGATAACACATGAGAAGCTTCTACCCTTATTACATGAATATAATCAGGAGAAAGGAATTTAATCAATTTGGTCAATATGTCTATTTTATCATTTCTTATAAATAAGGCAACATCAGGCAAAGGGTCCTTAGTTCCAAATAGTGACGAGAGACAAATAAAAGCTTGGTTTTGAACTGTTTTTTCTACTTTGTTGGATAATATCATATCAATCAATAACTCCCCTATTTGAGGAAGTATTTTCCAATTAAACTTTGTATATGGTGTATTTTCAATAAGGATAGATAAAGTTCTTATGGATTGAGGGAGAACAGGGAGCGTATCATTTTTAATTGATGAAATAAGCGTAAAATGTAATTCTTTTATCATAGACGCAAGTGTCTGAGAAAAAGAAGTAAAAGCAGATTTTGTTAACGCGTCACTAGCCTGGGCTAAATAAAGACTAGAATTCTCCAACATTGTCCCTAAAGTTTGAACTGCTGCTAATCTCACTCTGGATGATGAATCGTAGAGTAATACAGTGGATATGGATTGTTTGTATTTTGGGATAGGATTTAAGCTGTCATTATCTGCTAAAATAAGTTTCCATTCTCCAAATAATGACTTAAAATCTTTCTTTGCCATTGTACTGATTAATTGAAGACTCTGCAATCTTATCTTAACAGCATCTCTATTTGTTATTGAAGAATCTGAATCAGACATATCAGAATCCGAAGTAAAAGATGACTCTTTCTTTGTGATTGAACAATAATTAGAAACTGGAAAGAATTTAGTTCCATAAAACATTAACTTAGTCAATTGAGTCACTAGCTTTTCAGTATCTTGTAAATGTATTTTGTCTCCAACAGTAATTACACAAATTAAAACTTTAAGCACTGAAAATAATAACTTCAAGGGTATAAGTTTTCAAAATTATTTTTACATACCTTTTGTAATGAGCTGTCCCCTTCGATTGCTTTGCATAAAGTATCAAAATTACCCATTAAAGTAGTATACATCACTTTAGAATAAGGTTCTATCATTTCAGGATTTCCTCCACAAATATTTACAAAACAATTCATAGCTTGTCTTCTTACCTCCAAATCTGATATAGATACCTTTATTAAGGGTAAGATATTTGCCAAAACAACTTTGTGAGTGTCTACTGAATATTTGGAGGCCATATCATAAAGGATGTAACTTAATGTGCGCAAGGCATCAACTAATAGCCATGTTTCTGACTTTGATATCAAATTAGCAAAGAATAACGTTAACTTAGTACCTTTGTCAACTGAAAAAGATAACTAAATTGCCAAAGTCAAAATTTACTTCATTTCAAATATACTTACTTCTTGTTTCACACAAATAGTGGATACGAGTTGACAAAATTTAGAAATTACTAACTCTTGATTAGAGTCGATAAATAAATGATTGGATAGTTCCAAAATAACATCTATACAAAACTAATAATAATAATTAGTAAAATATATTTCTGTACGTACTTCTAAATTCATATTCGAAATAGGGTATCGTAAATTATTCAATTCATCAATTATATTTTCAATACAACTATTATTTCTATCACTATTGAAATTTTTCAATACACCCATTGCTTCTTTCCATTGTATCGGAATTAATAGTTCACCAATAACATTTGATTCAAAAGATTTCTTAGGATTTAAAACTTTCCTCTTAACAGGACTCTTGTGCATCTTTCCTATCAGATCTCAATTAAAGTAAGTGTTTGAATAAAAAGTAACCCTGCAAAGTTTCTTCTTCTAATAATAAACTAAACAAAACTAAAAAGTACAATGATTGCTTGGTCCTTGTAATCCGCCAAATTTTTTTTAAAAAAAAAATAAAAATATATTTAAGCAGTTTGCAAAAAATATCTCAAAGCAAACGTTATTTTCTTTTTCGTCTTTTGTTCTTATAATTTGATATAATATTTTCATAATATATAAAAGAGATGACATCTCCTTCCGATTTAGATAAACAAATAGAAAAATTGAAGCGTTGTGAATTAATAAAAGAATCAGAAGTAAAAGCTCTTTGTCAAAAGGCAAAAGAAATACTCATAGAAGAAGCTAATGTCCAACGTGTTTTTGCACCTGTAACTGTAAGTTTTAAAAGATTTAAACTTAGTGATTGATCAATCATTGTTAGGTATGTGGAGATATTCATGGACAATTTTATGATTTAAAAGAATTATTTAAAGTTGGTGGTGATGTTCCAGATACCAATTATCTCTTTATGGGTGATTTTGTAGATAGAGGATTTTATAGTGTAGAAACATTCTTATTATTACTTGCACTAAAAGTGCGATATCCTGATCGTATCACTTTGATTAGAGGTAACCACGAAAGCAGACAAATTACACAAGTATATGGATTTTATGATGAATGTTTAAGAAAATATGGTAGTGTTAATGTTTGGAGATATTGTACTGAAATTTTTGATTATCTAAGTCTTTCCGCATTAATAGATGATAAAGTTTTTTGTGTTCATGGTGGTTTATCGCCTGCAATCACTTCATTAGATCAAATTCGTAAAATAGATAGAAAACAAGAAGTACCACATGATGGTGCTATGTGTGATTTATTATGGTCCGATCCAGATGGTAAGTTATTATTTTACATTATTTAACTAATTTATTTTGAAGACATTGATGGTTGGGGTTTAAGTCCACGTGGTGCAGGATATTTATTTGGTGGTGATGTTGTTGCTCAATTCAATCAAACTAATGGAATTGATCTAATTTGTCGTGCTCACCAATTGGTAATGGAGGGTTATAAACATATGTTTAATGATACTCTTGTAACTGTATGGAGTGCTCCTAATTATTGTAAGTTTTTTACTATTGTTGAATTCTTTTTTAACTTTTTCTAGGCTATAGATGTGGTAATGTTGCAGCAATATTGGAGTTAGATGAAAATCTGAAAAGAAACTTTAAAGTTTTTGAATCAGCTCCACAAGAATCTAGAGGTATTCCTGGAAAAAAACCTAGTCCTGATTACTTTATTTAATTTATTTAGTAAAATAGTATTTGTTCTTAGATTGAACAAATAAACTGTACAATTTAAATTTTCTGCAAATTATTGAATTTCACTGTTTTGCTTTCTTCACATAAGTATTTCTTTCTTTTCTGTCATTCATTTTGTAAAAAGCTATTTCTAGTAGTAATCCCAAGATGACTAATGGATTGCTATTACTTTATTTTCATGTAAAGATAATTGCAATTTAAAAAGAACCAAAAAAGATTTAAAGTACATTGTAACAGTCTTCCTTTTTAAAGTTCGTTCTTGAATTCTTTATAATTATAAAGATAATCGTTTATTGCTTTTAATTAATTTAATAAAAAACAATAAAGGGACATTGTAACAATCTGCCCATTTACAGTTCATACACAAGTAGTACATCAGGTGTCAAGTCAAAACAAGAGCAAGTTTTTAAACAAAAAAAAATAATGAAAAAACTCTTTTCATTTACCTTTTTAATTTCGTTTTTATTAGTCACAACAACAATATATTTTCTTTTTCAACATGATCAATTAAAAGACATTAGTAAACACCAAAACGCAATTCATTTACGTTCAGCAATAATTTATCCAACAAAACAATCATCATCTATTAAAAACCTTCTTTCTAGTGTGTTTCACGTAGTTGCCGAGAATAAACAACAATCATATGATTCAAAAGAAATAAAATCATGGATTTTACATTTCACATCCATCAATTATTTACCTACAACAACAAATAATAAATTTGAAACACTTGAACAATACCGCTCTTTTTTACAAAAAGAATTTAACTTATTTTTGGGAGAATACGTTCCTCATCGATCTTTTATCATTTCAGGAACTGAAAAAAATATTTATAATTTAAAGGCTTATTATCAAAACTTGTTTGGAGATTTGAATAGTTGTACAATTGAAAAGTATAATCAAGAATTTAAATCTGTTAATAGAGATCATTTAGAAATTCATTTAGAAAAATCAGTTTTAGTTGATAGAGTTGTCAGAGGTGATGTTCCTTATGATTCTTCATTAAAAGATACTTTAAAATTAGGTAGAAGATTATTAAATAAAAAAGATCAAGCTAAAGATGTAAATTTTATTATTATGGTAACTGTTCCAAAATTTGAAAAGAAAGAAGATTTAGAAAAACAATTGAAAGAAGGAAATTTAAATTTTATTAATAATGAAAAGGATTTAATTCGTTCTGATGTTGTTTCTAATGATAAAATTGCAATATCAGTTAATGGGCATCGTTCAACTATTGAATTAGTTGAGAAATTACGTCACAATGGATTAGTTCATTATGTTGATGTTAAAACTGCAACTACAACTCATGGAAAATATTCAACTGGTTTAATTCAAAGTTATAGTAAACCTTTAGATAGACCTATTTGGAAATTAGGTTTAACTGGAGAAGGACAAGTTATTGGAGTTGGAGATACAGGTGTAGATTATTATCATTGCTTCTTTTATGATGACAAGAATAATGTTCCAATACAAAGAAGAATGAAGGATATGGTACTTAATAATAATCATAGAAAGTTTGCTGGATTTTGGAGTTACATGGATGACAAAGATTCTGAAAGAGGGCATGGAACACATGTTGCTGGTATTGCAGCTGGAAAATGTCACGAAACATTAAGTTCTCCTCAAGAATTAAGAGATTATGATTCATTAGCAAAAGATGCAAAATTAGCATTCATGGATGCAGGTTGTGATCAAGATGCTGGTTGTCAATGTCCTGAAGATGTTCAATGTGAATGTGATATGAAACCAGGCAATGTATGTCCTAAAAAGTTTGGTGTTGTTTATTTACCTTTAGATTTATATGAATATTACTTCCCTTACTTTTATGCTAAGGGAGCTAGAGTTACAAGTTCATCATGGGGAACTGGTTTCTTTAGGGATTTTGGTTTTGGTTATTCTACTAATTCTAAAGAAATTGATAGATTTGCATGGGAACATAAAGATTTCTTACCAGTTTTTGCAGCTGGTAATAGTGGTGGTGCATTTGGTTATGCTTCATTAACAGCCGAGGCTGAATCTAAGAATGCTCTTAGTGTTGGTGCTTCTTTAAATATGTTAGATAGTTTTAATCAAGCTATAAATGTCACAAGTTATACTGTTATAATTGATAGATTGAGAACAGAATTATATCAAAGGTATTGTCTTGAAGGCAGTGATATGTATGATCCAAAACTTTGTGAAACAGCAAAGAATTTTAAAACCGAAAAAGATTGTTGTAATGATAAGGGGGCTTGTCCTGTTAAAAGTGCATCTTGTTGTGGTGTACAAGATTTTTATCAATTTAAGACTATTGGTTTTAAATGTTGTCCTGAATGCATTAAATTGGAAATGCAATCACATCCTGAATATTATAGTGAAAGAAATCTTGCTGTTTTTACTGCAAGAGGTCCTACATTAGATGGTAGAATTAAAGTAAGTAATTTATATTTTAATACATTTTAATTAATTCTTTGACAGCCTGACGTTGTTACAGTTGGTGAAAAGATAGCTTCATCCCTTAGTTTAGGTAATGATCCAAATAAAAGGTGTGGAATGTCAAAAACTATTCAAGATCAAATGGTTTATCATGAAGGAACAAGTATGGCTGCCCCTCTTGCTGCTGGTGCTGCTGTTTTAGTAAGACAATTTTATCAACAAGGTTATCATACAGGAGCTAAAAATCCAACTAAGGGATTCACACCAAGTGCTGCTCTTATCAAAGCAACTTTAATTCATTCCACTAGATTATTAGATGGTTATGTACATCTTCTTTCTAAACATATTTATTGGCCAATTCAATACCAAGATGGTCATTCATTTTCTTTACAAAGTACATTCCTTCAAGGATTTGGTAGAATTGACTTAAATAACGTTTTAGATCCAAAGATGAAACTTTATATACCTAACACTCAAGATGCTACTTTGACAACTGGTCAACATCATGAGTTTTGTATCAATGTTAAATCTCAAGCAAATAATCCTCTAAGAATTACACTTGTTTGGACTGACCCACCTTCTTCTCCTGCAGCTAAAATTCACCTTATTAATGATTTAGGTAAGTATATTAATAACTATTTCAAAATAACCTTTTATAGATTTAGTTGTTATTGGACCACGTGGAGATAAATATTTTGGAAATGGTGGAAAATCTTCAGTAAAACAAACTAGGGACCAACCAGATCAACTTAACAATGTTGAGCAAATTGCTTTTGAAACGTCTGATCCAATAGGAAGATATTCTGTTATTGTTAGAGGAAATGTTGTTCCTCAAGGACCACAACCATATGCCTTGATTATTTCTGGAGACATTCAAACAACTACAGGTTGTGCTCCATATAGTTTTATTCCTTATGCTTATTTAGCTGAAAAAGCAGAAACTTATTCCAGTTTGTCTTATTCTCTTGGTATTTTAAGTATTATTTGCATTCCTGCGCTTGCATTCCTTTCTTTGTACCTATATATGCAATATAGAAATGTGACAACTGGTGCAAAGGGATATAGGGAGTCAGCAATGGCTAAATTTACTGACTCGGGAGCTTACATTTTCAGTGAAGATAATACAGAGCTGAAGACATTGAGAAGAAATTATGAAACAGAAGAAGACGATGATGACTTGGGTTTATTTAGTGACAATAAAGAGATAAATAACCAAGGAGGTACCGTTAAAGAAAAAGGAAATCTATTAATAATTGACAAGGAAGAGTAAATTAAATAATTATTTGTAAAATTGTAAAATATAATAAAATAACAAGTGCATTAAAGAGTCGAATTTACAATCTGTACAAAAAATAATGGTATTACAATGTTGTTGTCACATCTGTTTCTTTCTCTGTATTTTCTTTCAAGTGTTCTTCAATTACTTCTTGTTCGCTTTCATTTTCTGCCGATCGTTCAGTTCGAACTGTGCTGTCAGTTTCCTCCATTTCTATATTATTTTGGTTTTCATAGTAACTAGATTCCTCTATTGCTTCTTCAGTTGCAGTCAATTCCTGTTCGTTTTTCTCTTCAACTGTTCCTATTTCTTTTTCTGAACCCAGTGACTCTTGTTCTTCTCCACTGGTGTTTTCCTTTGATTCATTAAGGCTAAGGTCTTCTCTTTCTGTCACATTTTCACAGTGTTTTTCTTCTTCATTATCCACGTTTTTTGTGATGTCCCTGTTAAACGCCTGACTTTCTTCTTCTACCAAGTTCTGTTTATTTTCGTTTTCTTGTAATATTTCCTCTTCTGTAGATTTAGTAATGTCCAAATTTGTATTATTTCCTTCTATAATTCGTTTAAGTTCTTCATTTTCTTTTTTTAATTTATCAAATTCCTCTCGGTCAACCGGGGTTTCATCCATATTTTGCTTTAAAATTTTTTTCAGTCTCTTGTTGTCTTCAGATAGAAGTTTAATTTTTGCTCTCATTACAGCCTCAAGCATTTTATAATCCTCATTAATACTGGAGTTCCTATTAGCCATAACAAGATAAGATAGTTTCTCGAGATTAATAGATTTTTCATCTTCCAAAAGCTGTCTCAGTTTTTCAATAGTGTCAATAATTTCGTTCTTTTTGGAAATGTGTTGGTCATTATTTTCCAATCTAAGAGTTTCTTCTTGCATCATTCCCAACAGGCCACTAACATCTCTATATTCTTCCTCTAACTTTGGCGCCTTTTGAAGCTTACTCAATATTGGAGGAAGATGCATACCATCAAAATCATCATTTGAAACAGATTGATTAGGTTGCTTTATGGAAATTCTCTTTCTTTCAATTGTAGGAAAAATATTAGAGCTAATCTTAACTTCAGCTCGAGGTCTTTTTTCGGTATTAGAAACAGGGTTAATGATTTGGGGAATTACTGGAGAAACTGGGGACATTAGGTTTGACTTGGATTTATAATGAGATAGTTCTTCTTTCAATTGTCTAATTTCATCTCTTAGTTTTAAAATATATCTTTCATTTGGATCTGTTTTTGTGACAGGAATATTTCTGATTCTTTTGGCTCTGCTTGCATAAACTAAAGTTTTTAAACTTTCTTCTGAATGGACAGAGCTGGGTGTAATGCAAGATATCATTAAGGTTTTAGCCTCACCACCTAGAGAGTCCATCAGTAGTTTTGTTAACTTACTATCTCTGTAAGGAATATATGAGTCTTTTTTTGAAGGAGAACTCAACACACTTATGACTTTCCCTAATGTCAACAAGGACTTGTTTATGTGTGCTGTTTCTATGGCTGTGCTTCCTGTTGACTTTGATTGTTTTAGTTTCTCACTTCCAGCAAGATCAACAAAATGCATCCTACCAAATCGTCTACTTTCAAAACCATCATTTAAATCTAGATTACTTATTTCAAAATTTACAGTAAATATAGAATGACTTCTTGAAGAATCCTTATTCATTTCGTGTGACGAAACCTTTCTGTTGGCAATTCCTTCATGTAAAACTTGAAGTAAATCTTCTAGTTGTTCACATTCCACAACAAATAAATGCTCAACAAAAAACCCATCTCTAAGAGGTTATTTTGAAAAATAAAATTAATCCACTTACTTATTCGACCATCTGACAGGCAGATTTGTAGACCTTAGATTAAGTAAATCGTTAACTTGTTCTTGATATATTTCTAGACATGAGGCCCTGACCTTAATTGAAATTTCTTGATTTGCCTCTTCTCCCATGGCTTGAATATGTTTAATATAATTGAAAATATAGTAACAAGCTCTTGGAATAATACCAGGGAAATCTTCTTCGCCTGTCATTGTGAAAGTTTTTCCTGACCCTGTCATACCGTAGCAAAAAACAGTGGTTGAAAATCCCT
The DNA here is from genome assembly GCA_902984215.1 of Willaertia magna. Classification (NCBI taxonomy): domain Eukaryota; phylum Heterolobosea; class Eutetramitea; order Acrasida; family Naegleriidae; genus Willaertia; species Willaertia magna. The sequence goes on from CADWAF010000695.1 coordinate 46,347, forward strand.
CCACTGCATAATTGATTAGATCCATAACTCCCGATTTTTCAAATAAATCATCTTGAGAAGTAGATTCCGAAAAAACTTTATCGAATGTGAAAGATTTGTTATTCAATTTATGTTTAATAGTTGGTGAAGTAATCATAATAGAGCATTCATCATGTTGTATAACATCAGCATCGCCTCTCTAAATAATTGTAATATTTTATCATTAAGGTTCTTACCTTTTTCTCTTGTTTGTTTATAGGTCTAATCCTCACACATACCCTAACGTTTTCTTTTGTATCTTCGGACGCTGATGAACCGCTTGAACTAACCCTTTGATTCATTTTTTGTATTAAAACTACAGCGCTACGTTGGTTAGATATGCCAAACAGTGAAGTAAATTCTTTGATTTCTTTACAATCTGTTGTCTTAATCTGTTGTTCTTTTACTGTTGGGATAAACTGTCAAAGACCATTAATGAAGATTTTCCATCATTCAACCTGGATTGGCGCCTTTTATTTTGGCGCCAAATACTCAATTAAATTAAAAAAATGTCTTATAAGAGAGAAATTCAGTTTAATCCTATGTCTTCAACTTCATCGACTGGGGAATATGATCACAACAGACAAGAACAATTTATTTCTTCTTCGCAAAATGTAAAGCAAGAACCTAATGTCGGTTTATTTTCTGATGATGGTGTAAATATACTAATGCAACAATTATGCCAAGACATGAAAGTAACAATTACCGAATCTATAAAAACTAAAGCTAGATTACTTTTTCAAAAATGTATAACGATGTCTCAAGTTTTGGAGAGTAGCGTAAGTTGTTGTAATATATTTTTTTGAATTATTAAATTGTATCAGGTAAACAAACAAGCCAGTCTCGCTTTTTGTTCTTTGCTTCTAGCTTCTAGACTTCAAAACAAAGAAGGTGAAAGATATGCAGACGAACAATTAATAGACCATTTAGATAAGTTTGAATTACAATCGGATGGTGTTATACCATTACATTCTTTAGTTCATATTAAACAAAACATTCCAATGAAGTATGTATTTTTAAATATTTTTTATTATAATAACTCAATTTAGTTTTTCTGAGCTTTTCGAACTTCTTAATAATAGTATGATTTCTCTTCAATTTGAAAATACAAGTTGTTATACGCAATTACAATTAGCTCAAAAGAAACTAATACTTTGTGATAATTTATTTAATTTATATAAACAATGTTATTCAGAATTTATATCAAAGAACTTGAGCACTGAACTATTTAAAATGGGTTGGGTGTCTTTTGGAATTATTGCTAAACATCTACCTTCATCCTTTTTTGACTTTGAAGAAACACTTCACTGCTTGGTCTCCTTCATTTTAATATTTTGGACTTGCCTTAAAGAAATAAGAATTTCAAATACTATAGAAGAAATTTATAATTTATGTTATATTAAAAATGTAAATGAGGAAATACATCAATTTACTGATAATAAGATAAAAGAAATTTTTAAAGTGGAGAACTTTAATGACTTTTTGATTAATCCAAATAGTATAACACTTATTCATGAAATATTTGATAAACAAATTGACACTTTAGGTTCTCTTGGATTCGATGAAAGAGTATTTTTGATAAGAAATGATGTTGATTTTATTGGAGACATAAATAGATTGACTTCTTCTCCAGTTTATCAAATTGGAACTGTTAGAGGTTCATCTAATGATCCATTAAGGTCACCATTGAGATCCCCAAGGTCATTGAATAATATTATATCACCTCTACAAGCTACAATATCTACAATTCAATTGTTAGAGGATACATTACACATTGAACAAACAACACCAAATGAAGAATTATTGCGATTTTTAAAAGCTTGTAATATAGACCAAACATTAAATATAGAGAATAGAGTACAATCCTTAGTTGAGCAGGTACCAGTTAACCATCTTTTTATGTCAAATGCTCAAAAGAGAAAGGATTATGTGATTAAAACTTATTATCAAGTACTAAGAACCATGCTTCAAGCTGAAGAAAAAAGATTGGGAGGTGTTGCCAATTTTACAACTTTGTTAACAAATGAGAATTTTCACCGTTCTCACATAGTATGTTCGATAGAGTGTATTATGTTTGCATACAATTGCAGGGATAAATGTCACTTCATTACACTTTTAGATAAATTTTATTTAGAACCTTTCGAATTGGCTATCGTCATCGAAAGCTTTGTACAACATGCCACTTGGTTAAATAGTGGGCTAAAACGTCATTTCAGATCCATAGAGGAAAAACTACTTGGTCAATTGGTTTGGAGAAAGGGTTCAATCCTCTACTCCAAGTTGGATACTATTTCTGTCCCACAACCACCTAAGCCTGGTAATGAAACACCAAAGAGGCAGATAGAAGCATTTGGAATGTATAGTCCTATTGCTAAAAGACAACAACAACCCAATGTAAAGGGCTCTTATTCAGTTCAATTTTTCTTCAGAAAAGTATATAAACTAGTTTCCAGAAGGATTCAAGAACTATGCATTGAATTTAATTTAACACAACAAGAAAAAACTAGTCAAAATGAACCAATGAATGTGTCCTTAGAATTGATGGAACAAGTTTGGCATATTGTTCATTATGTATTAAATGAAGCCAGATTTTTAATGGTAAATAGACATATTGACCATATTATAATGTGCAGTATGTATGCAATCTGTAATAAGGTGAATCGTATGCGTCTTTCATTCAGAGACATAATAATTAATTATAAACATATTTGCGAAAATAATGGAACTATTTCAGCAGTTGAAGTGGGGAAAATATTATGGCAAGTTTGTTTGGAAAAAGAAAACGAATTTGGTGACATTGTAAAGTTTTATAACAGTGTATACATTCCGGCTGTTAAAAATTTCATTCTGGATAGGTCATCATACGCAAGACCGGAGATGCCTTATGTAGAGCTATACTCCAAGAAAGTGGCCCCTAATTTTGTGCTGTCCCCAAGGAAGTCTATGACCCCAAGAAACTTCATGTCTCCAACACATAACCAAAATGAGCAATTCTTCAATCAAATGACACCAAAAACAAAGGCATTGTATTCCTTTGGGTCTTGTTGTACTGTTAAGCATTACGACAATACTACCTCACCTACAACTGAGGCAAAAAGAGGCGTGAAGAGAACACTTGATTTTGGAGAAGGTGACACTCAAACAACTACAACCCAGAACCTTGATACAAAGATTGTTAAATTGTAGCTTAATTGAATGGTAAATAGTAAATCTAAACATTTTTAGTTTCTTTACATGTATTCGCAAGAACTTTCTCCAAAATGAAATTCAAAAATAAAAAAATATTTCAGTAAATGGCCAACCGCAATGATAGATTCAACCAAACCAATTATTTTTCTTCTGTGATACTCTTTACTCTAGTATTTTCCTTTCTTCTGCTTACCACTGTTTATGCTAACATAACACCCAACAATGATAACCTGTATATAGTAATGTTTAATGAATATATGAATGCAACAGATCATTCATCTTTTCTTTCCAAAATACTGAATGGTACTAGGGAAGGATTTAAAGTAATTGATAGAAATAATCCATCTACTCTATACTTTCCTTCTGATTTTGCTTTAGTCTTCTTTTCTAACCTCACTTTAAAACAACAATTAGAATCTAATCATCAACATATTAAATATGTAATACCCCAACATTCCTATAGAAAATTACTATCAACTAAGGATTTATATGAAGAAGATGAAGAAACATTTAATCCTCGCTTGACTACCTTTCATATGGATGATGAAATTGAAAAAATTAATGATTTTGAAGAGGAAAATCTCCATCAATTACATGGTAAATTAACTACTCACTGGTCTATACCTTCTTCTTCCGATTCTTCTAATCACCATCATCGTAGAAAATTATGTAATCATCATTCACATGGAACGGATGTTACTGAAAAATTAAATGCGAAGGCTTTATGGGAAGAAGGTATACTTGGTCAACATGTAAAAGTAGCAATATTTGATACAGGTTTATATGAAAATCATGAATCCTTTGAAAATATTGAAGATATGATAAATTATACAAATGAAGAAAATGTGAATGACGAATTAGGTCATGGTACATTTGTATCAGGAATTATTGCATCTAGACACTCATTTGAAAGCAAAATCGAAAATAATTCTACAAAGGTTATTCCTTCTAATTGTAAAGGTTTTGCCCCAAAATCTTCATTATATATATTTAAAGTATTTACAAGTAAACAAGTTAGTTATACTTCATGGTTTTTAGATGCTTTTAATTATGCCTTAAAATCGGGAATCAATATATTAAACCTAAGTATTGGAGGCCCAGATTACATGGATTTACCTTTTATTGAAAAAGTTAGAGAACTTACTGCCAACGGTATAATAATTGTTAGTGCCATAGGTAATGATGGACCACTATATGGTACTTTAAATAACCCAGCAGATTTAGTAAATGTTATTGGGGTGGGAGGTGTTGATGATAATGATCAGATTGCAAAATTTAGTAGCAGAGGATTAACCACCTATGAATTAAGATTTCCAAATAGGTATGGAAGAGTTAAACCTGATTTAGTTACTAATTCTGTAAAATTAAAGGGGTTAAGTTTAAATAGACAGCATCATTCTTGCAGTGCAATGTTATCAGGAACAAGTGTAGCCTCACCAGTTGTTGCAGGTGCAATCACATTGTTGGCTTCACACTCAGCTCTAAATAATGATGGAAATATACAACACTCAAAAATTAATCCTGCTAGTGTTAAACAAGTATTAATTGAGTCTTCACAAAAATTAAAAGGTTCTAATATATTTGAACAAGGCTCTGGTAAATTGGATTTACTAAAAGCCTTTGAATTAATGAAAGGTTATAAACCTAAAGCATCATTTTATCCTAATGAGTTGGATTTTACTAATTGTCCTTATATGTGGCCTTTTTGTAGTCAACCATTGTATTATACTCACCAACCTGTGACTGTTAATGTAACCATATTAAATGGTATGCATTCCACTGGTCACATTTCATCAAAACCTCAATTTATTCCTGGAAAGAACGGAGAAGTGTTGGATGTAACCTTTAGTTATCCTCAAATGATTTGGCCTTATTCTGGATGGTTAGGCGTTCATATTCAAATAAATTCTGGAGCTAGATTTTATACAGGATATGCAGAAGGTAAAATTAAATTGACAATTACTTCACCACCATCTATTGAAAGCGATGATTTAGAATTACAGACAAGTGAAATTGAATTATCATTAAAAGTGAAAATTATTCCTACACCTTTAAAACAACAAAGAATTTTATGGGACCAATACCATAACATTCAATATCCTCCTGGGTATGTACCAAGAGACAATTTAAATAATAAGGATGAGATATTGGATTGGAATGGAGATCATATCCATACAAATTTTAGAGAAATGTACAATTATTTAAGAAATAAGGGGTATTATATTGAAATATTAACCAATGATTTAACTTCATTTGATGGATCTAAATACGGAACATTGATGATTGTTGATTCAGAAGAAGAATTTACTGAAGAGGAAAGAGAAAAACTAAAAGAAGATATTCATACTTATGGATTATCATTAGCAGTATTCGCAGATTGGTATAGTGTACCAATAATGAAACACATTAAATTTTTTGATGATAATACATACACTGTTTGGACTCCTATAACAGGTGGATCTAATTTACCTGCGTTGAATGCCTTATTAGATCCTTATAATATTGCGTTTGGTACAAGAATATATGATGGCGAAATACAAATAGGTAATAGTAAGGCTACCTTTGCATCTGGAACTAGTATTATAAAATTCCCTGAAGATGGAATGTTAGCATCATTCATATTACGTGACCAAGGTATTGAATTGTTAGGTGGTTTAAAAAATCAACAGCGACAATCTAGTAATCAACAAAAAGTACCAATTTTAGGATTTTTACATTACGGTAAAGGAAGAATATCAGTATTTGGTGATTCTAATTGTATAGATGATGTGGGAAATGTTCCACATAAGTGCTTTTGGTTATTAGATCAAATACTTTTATTTACAAGCCAAAACAAGCTTAGTGATAAATTTAAGGAAGAAAGTAATTTAAAAACGCTATCTAATTTATTTATTTCACAAAATAGTTTGCTTCCTGAGAGAATGATTGGATCAGAATTACATTTACATTCAAAAGTATCACTAGATAAATTAATTGATGCTAGACCATTAAATGGAAGTAACAAATACGTTGGTAGAACTGTCAGAGGTTCTAATAATTTGTACAATGATTATGAAGAGGCGTTGAGTCAATATGAAACTGGTAGTTTTTCTCCTTTAATTACTAATTTACATTTAAGAGTTATTTTACCCATATTCTTTATGTTTGTAGTTTTAGTATTTTTAATTTATTTAAGTATTTCTCACAAGAGAAAGATGAATACTGTAGTATTTAGTGAAAAGAGACACACTGTATAAATTTTTGTAATTTATTAGAATAAAATATTTTGTTGTTGGATTGAATTCGATAGGTTTTTATGTGAATGTTTTATTATTTTATAACTATTTCTAATCTAACTTAAATTTTTAATAATATATTTACTATAATAATATATATTGTTTTTTATTTATAAGATTTATCAATAATATCATTGTAAATTAAAGTCAAAATAATTATTTACAATATATATACATCTTTTAGTTTTGCCAATAATTTTTTTTTTAAAAGGTTTTATTAATTAATTTTTGTTACAGTATTTTATTTTATTTTAATTAATATACAAAAATAACACATTTATTGTTTAATTATTTTTTAATAATATTAACACATTTAAACTTTAATTAATACTTATTTAATAATTCATAAGTTATATAAGGTCCATAATTTTTTTTAAATTATCAAAATATTTTTTCTTATAAATACTATAAAATCTATATATAAAAATCTAAATACAAATATTATATAAATACTTTTTAGTAATTTTTAAATAATAAAAAATATATTAAATTTATATTTTTTGATTAAAAAAGATTTTAATTAATAATTTATAAAAATTTAATCATTATGTTTACTATTATAAAATTATTTATATATATATAATGTATATTTTTTAATATATGAGATATCTTGAATAATTTTTAAATAATATATTTTTTATTTTTTCTATATTACTTAAAAAATGGGTTTGGGTTTGGTGGCCGATAGGTCTTTTCCTTGCCCATTGTACATTTTTAGACATCCTATATATGGTAAAAAGAATGTAAACCATTTGAAGTTATACCTATATTCGAACCGTGACAAAATATTCAGTAGTTATTGAAATAACATATAGTAACTCAAAAACCTATACTTTGGACATTGTGAAAAAAAGTTAAAATTTTTTATCTCAAAATTTTTACAATGTCCTTATAATGTAATCTGGACAAATATTAATTATAGCAACTATAATTTTAAAAATTACTGGAGAATAGATTATAATTTTGTAGACCTCACCATTATTTATTACAATAAATACTTTACAACTAATTTACAAATTAATCAACTCTAATTACAATTTTACCAATATGTTTTTGACTTAATAAATATTGATAAGCTTCTTTAGCTTCATTAAATTCAAATACCTTATCAATCACTGGATGAATATCATTAATTTCAATCGCTTTATTCATTGATTCAAACATTCCTCTAGAACCAACTAAAATTCCCTTTAAAATTGCAGAACTAAATAATACACCTGTACCAACATCAAAATTAGTTGAAGCGCCAGCTGCCAATACACCAATCATATGTACTTGTCCACCAATTCTAATGGATTTTAAGGATTGTTCTAAGGTACCTTTACCTCCAATTTCTAAAATATGATCTACACCTTTACCATTAGTTAATTCCCTTACTTGTTTATGCCAATCTTTATGTGTATTGTAATTAATGACATTTGATGCTCCTAACTGTTTTGCTTTTTCTAATTTTTCATCACTTGAAGATGTGACAATCACTCTAGCTCCAGCTGCCTTTGCAAATTGAATACCAAATACTGAAACGCCACCTGTACCTAAAATTAAAACAGTTTGATTTGGACCAACACTTTGAATTCCATTATGTGTTAAAGCATGCCATGCAGTTAATGCAGCACAAGGTAAGGTAGCTGCCTCTTCATAAGAAAGATTAGAAGGAACTTTAATTAAACCCTTTTCTTCAAATACTCTATATTGAGCTAATACACCATTTGCAGTACCACCTAATACATTTGTTAAATATTCTTGTTTTAATTCTCCATCTTGCCATTCTTGATGGAAAGTACCACAAACACGATCACCAACTTTAAATTCTTTAACATCTTCACCAATTTCAATTACTTCACCTGCACCATCTGAAAGTGGGATTAATCCACCTTCTTCTTCTCTAAAATTGACAGATGGATATTGACCACTTACAACCATTGCGTCACGAAAGTTTAAGGAAGTTGCTTTTAATTTAACTAAAACTTGTCCTCTCTTTGGTGTTGGAACTTTTTCTTCAACAATCCTTAAATTATCAAAACCTGTTTGTTTTAAACGATAAACTTTTTGTGTCTTACTTGTTGTAGTGCTCATATTATTGTTTTATAATAGTAGTTGCAATAAACTCTTTGTCGTATTTTTTCAATTGATTATGCAAAAGGTATTGTTTGTGCCTTAAATTGTTTTATCGGAAACTTTGATTTCCATGAATTTTCTTGCGTGCGCTCTAGAGGACGTATCAACTTGGATGATTTACAAATTTTGTAAATTTACAGTTTTGCTAATTAAGTTTTGTAAAGGGTATTCTTCTTTAACGATAATTTATTTATAAAGGTTAAACTTCTTTATAATATACAAATTGATGATAGTAATAAATAATTTATAATTTAATATTTTGATAAATATAATCACAATAATCTAAACCAATAAATCCATCTTCTTTTGTAAATACTAAATGATTTTCATAATTAAAATGTTGATTATTCTTCTTCTTATTATTAACAATACTATCCATTATTGTAATGCCCTTATTGGCTAACAATAATTGTTGTTCCACAAACTCTTCTTCAAAACAATGTCCAACATATTTCCACCATTCTAAATAATTTCTATTATTAAATAATTGAATTTCTTCTCTAATTCTTTTTTGTTCAGTTTTAAATTCTGTTTGAGATAATTGTATAGTTTGAGTAATTTGTTGAATCCAACTTGTATCATTTAATGTTGGTCTTACATGAAAGTAAATATTATTAATTACTTGCATATTTTCTTCTTTCCATCTTTGTGGTAATTGTCTCAAACAATTCTTTAATATTTTACATGTATGTTTACATAACGATTCTATTTCATCTACTTTTAAAATTCTTTTTAATATTAACTATTTACAATATATTACAATATATTTAAATAAATGATACTTACATGCATTTTATATTTTCTTAATAATTTAGAAATTAAAAAAGGATTATCTTTAGTAATTTGATTTAAAATTCTTAGAGAAGAAACTAAAATATAAACATTCCTCCAATTCGTTTTAGAACTTGAATGATTTCCTTTCATTATAGAAACATCTGCTAATTCTTCTTGTAAAATAAAAGAAGTAACATCTTGATCTAAAATTCTAAAAATTAAAATATATGTTTCAGATTCATTTAATAAATTTATAATATATTTAGATTGCATAAAACAATTTGTTTTTAATTTTTTAATAAATAATAATATAATTGATAATATACTTTTTAAAATGATATTACAATATCTTTTAATTTCTTCATTATTTTTTAATGTTAATAATCCTTCTCCTTTTGTAACTCTATCTATTATATTTAATAAACATGTAATTAATCCACTAAAATCATTTAACATTAATCTCTATAATTAATTAATATTGTAAATTAATAATGATTGTAAATAATTCCAAAATAAAACTTACATAAAACTTTTCCATTAAAGATGGATTTTCAATTAAAATTCTTGGAATATTAATTTCATTATTATCTAATTTACTTTTCTTTTCAGGTGCTTTTAAAACAACATCACTTGCTTCTTTTAAAATTTTAGAATCAAATCCTTTCACTTCTTTTAAAAATTCACTTTTACTTTCTCTTAATAATTTTAATTTAATATGTTTCTCTTTTTGAAACATTAAACTTAATCTTGAATTTCTAATACGTTTTTGATTATTACTATTTTTAGAATGTTGGTCACATAAAAATAAAACGTGTAAAGTACGATGCATTAACATTGTAATTTTCTTTAAAGAAATAACGTGTTGTGGAAGGAATTCAACTTCCTTTAAAAAAGAATATAAATAAAAAAAGAAATGCTGTTCTTTTCTTTCTTCCTCTTTTTCAAATAAATCATATCTTAATTCTTCTAAAATTGTATTATTATGATTATCTTCACTATTTGAAGGATTCCATGAAAGAATTGTAATTACAATAAATAATAAATTTGTAAATAAATTAAAATATTTTTCCTTTTCTTTAAATTCTTTTTCTTCAATTGAAATTGTTGTAGTTGAAATCATTTGTAATTTTACAAAATCTAAAAATTTTGACGCGTGTAATTGAAAAGCGAAAATTAAAATCGAAATACCGTTACAGTCCAAAATGGTTTGACAACACTTTTTTGCGTTCCCGCCTTGTTGCGTTGGACCTATAAAGCCTAAAGCTAAGGCTAAAAGTAAATGACCTGATTGCCATTTACATGATTCTATATCATTAAGTAAGGATTCAATGGTATCTTCTATTGAAGATGAGTTAGTTAGTGATTTATCTTTAAAGAGATTGTTTAATTGGTTTTTATCATTTTCAATTGCATCTACTTCTATAAAATCAAAAAATTCATTACATAATTCTAAAAGATAGTTATGTCCTTTTTCTATTTGATAAGAATAATCTTCCATTAAGTTTTTATCTCCTAATCGTAAAGCTTTTAAACCTTCCGATAGTTTAGAAAATGAAGAATTTGTTCTTCTTCCAGATTTCATCTTTTTTAATAAACCAGAACCTAATGGTGGAGGTAATGAATTTGTATTATGATTATTACTACCACTTTCCGCATCTACTTCATCTACAAATCGTTTATCTCTCTTACCTCGGAAAAAGTTTGTTGGAGAAGTAGATCTTTGAGGTCTAAAGTTATTGTCATCCATTTTTAAAAATGATGAAAAAAGATGATTTACTTGTCAACAAGCCTTGTTGGTCTTCTTTGAAGAAGAAATTGTTAGAAAGTTGCTAGTTATTTAAGGGATCATAGAGGATTAACTTTTAATGAAAATAATTTATTATGAACAAATAAATAAACAAAATGATTAATATAAGAAATATCTAAAGTTTAGCGGTTAACCTTGAGGCAATTATTCCCCATATTACTAACACTAATATTAAGGGTATGAAAATACATACACAAATAACAACATTAATAGAAAAAAGAATTTTAAATATAATCATACTTAATTGTCCATAATCTCTTGCTCTTTGATAATCACTTTTTCTGTACTTTATAAGGCTTAAAAAAGGTAAACATGAAAGAAAAGTTAAACCAGTAAAAAAAGATAATGTTGCTATAACAACAGCCCTATGAAAAGCCTTTTCTACTTGTTCTTCTTCTTTACTTTTTGTTTGTTTTATAGTAATGTTATCTACTTGAATTGAATTTTCAATATTAATAATTCTAAATACGGGTTCTTCATTATTTATAGTTTCCCCTTGAATTATTGTTATTGTAGTAACATTATTGTTATTCATTGGTATAGGTCTTACACTAGAAGATGCTTCATTATAGTTAGTACTAATATTACTACTCGAAACATCTTCCTTAGTATATTCATCAATAGCTTGTTGTAGAGGCATTTCTTTTCTTCTATATAATTACGAAATTCTTAAAGACGTAAAAAAAAGACGCATCAACGGGCCCGTAAAAATTGTTTGTGGGTAATGAGCCCATCAATTCACAAAATAAATTCAAAAAGAGCTAATTGTGTCTTTACTCTTTTAAATTATTGTAGACTTTAAACTATATTATTATTGTAATAATTTATATTTTATTATCTCCCTTTCTTAATTATTATTTATATATAAAACTTTAATCCAAATGTTTAGCATAATACTCTTTTAAAGTACCATCTTCATTAAAAAATCTATTCTTTCTCTTAAAGAAAGTTAAAAACCTAATAATCACACCTAATGGCGTTAAAAATGCAATTCTACCATTACTTCCTCTTGTTTTACACAATTTACTTGTTAAATATTTTCCAACGACATCTCTATCTTCAGCTAAAATATTAAAAATCTTTCTTACTCTTGGTTTTTTAATGGATTCAGGTTTAACTAATAAACTTGTAATTACCATTCCAGGGCTAACTGTATGGATACCAACTTTTGTATCTTTTGTTTCTTCTGCGATGGTTGATGCAAATTGACGATATCCAGCTGTTTTTATTTTTAAGTTGTTGCGTATTGTTTGTTGTTGGTTATGATTATTGTAAATTATTATTGTAAAGTTGTTAGTTTGGAAAAAAAAAGATACAAACCTTTGGTTACACCATAAATAGAAAGTTCTGGACTGTTTCTACCGTCAGAACCAAGACCTTCCATAATGTAGATGTGACCACCATCTCCTTGTTGATTTTTAATTAATTTAATTGCCTCTTTTACGCAATAAATTGTTCCAGTTAAATTTGTATTAATTACTCTATCAATATCTTCTTTTGGTAAATTTTCTAATAAATTAGTTGCACAAGATGTACCTGCATTATTAATCCATAAATCAACATGATTATTTAATCTATCTTTTACAAATGGAATTAATTTATCTGTAATTTGTTCATATTTTGTAATGTCACATTCTACTGCAAATAATCTTTTATTAAGCCATTCCTTTTCAACATCAACATTTAATTCTTTTGATAAATTATTAATTGCTTTTTTAATTCCTTCAAATGTTGTTGAACAAAATACTACATTATGTTTAGAATTATTTAATAGAAAATGTTTAACTAAAGCAAATCCGATACCTCTACTACCTCCTAATTGTTGTTATTATTTAGTAATTTTTAAAGTAAGTACATAATCTTACCTGTAACAACAATATTCAGAAAAGATTTTGTAGAAAGATTGCTTTTATTTTTATCTAATTTTAATTGTTTTGCTTTCTTCATTAAAAACCAAACAATAATTACAAAACCTGCTACTACAAGAAGAATTTTCAACATTTTTTATTATTGATTTTCAGTGATTGCCTCTACACCACTGATAGCTTCTGTTGTTAAATTGATTGATTCCTCTTTTTGCTTTCCACTTTCATGTTTTTCTTGCAAAGAAGGAGAGAGTGGTTCATCACTTGGTGTTTCCTTCATCAACTGATTAAAATAGGTAAACTATAGCAAAAAATTAAAAACTTACTATTTGGAATGCATCGGTTACTGCTTTGATATCTAATGGTTTTACATAAGGATCAATTACTGGTCTTCCTCCCATCTCAAAAGCTTTTTCAATGTTGCGAACATGATATCCAAGCTTCCTTAATTCAGATCTGGATGTACGAAGCTCCTCTTCTTGTTGCTTGTTGGTTTCTTTTAGTTGACAAATTAATCCTTCTTTCACTCTATTCTCTTTTTCATAATGTTGAACTATAATCTGTAGCTCATTTACTAATATGGTGTTAAAATTTTGTTATCTTCAAATACTTACTTTCTTGGCTTAACTTTTTCATTTCACAAATTTTCTTCCAATTTCTTTCTGCCCTTTCTTTGGCATCCTTATATTTGTTCATATATTTCAATAAAACTTGGTGTGTCTGTTCTAGTTCTGCCACTCTAGATTGTTCGTCCTTTTTACTTTGTGCAAGATCTTTTTCAAGTTGTGTGACATACTTATTCATTAATTTTCCATCCTCTGGTCTATTATTTGTAACTGTAGTTGTTGATGGTTGAGGCTTTGATTTCTTTAACTCTTTTAACTCTTTTGAAAGTTTCTCATGTTTCAAATTTACTTCATTAATTTTTTCCTCCAAATTTTGTTTTTCTGCCTCCTTATTCCTCAATTCCTCTTCCAAAGATAAAATCTTTTCGTCTTTATTTTTGATACTTTCCTCCATAATCTTAATGTTTTCCTCCTTAATCTTAACATTTTCCAAAGCAGAGTTTTCAGATTCCAATAATTTGCTCTTAGCCTCATCTATAGTTTGTTTCAATTTTTCATTTTCTGTTTGTTGGGCTAATAAATTTTGCTTAAGAGTTTCCAATTCATTTTCTATTTGTTTATGGTATTGTTTTAATTTAGAAATTTTAGTTGGTTGTGATTCTTTTAAAATAGCTGCAGGAACAGTTCCCATCTCGAATACTCTTTTTCTTGAAGCGTAGTAACTCATTCCAGTTAAAATATCAACTCCAGAATAACAAATGGAAGGATAAACATTGTTAAACTTTTCTGACTTAACCTTAATTCCAAATACCAAGTCAATCCAGTGGTGGAGATTATTTGAAATAAATTCTGATTCAAGAGCTTGTTTACATTTTTGAACGAAGTCAGAAGGACTAGAAGCCCAAGGTGGAAGTACTACACTAGATTGAGCAACACTTAATGATTTTCCGTTTGTTAAAAACTCACCCTCTCCATTGTAAAATTGAGGAACAACTTCTTTCACATCATTTACATCTGAGATACTTTGTATCCACGATTCATAAACGTTATTTAAAATATTTGGTTGGAATTTCCCGCCTGTTAAATGTAGCATTATTTCAGGGTATTGTCTGGAAAGAAAATATGCAACAATGGAAGGAGACATTAAGCAAGAGGTATACAATGAATCTTGGCTGTTAGTCTCTCTAAATTTCTTTAATCTTTCTTCATTATAAGCTCCAATTGGTTTGGAAAGATCTCTAAATATCTTTTCGTCTTCAAAATTAAGGGATTGAGATTTGTAATCTGAAATCACCCACGGAAAGATTGGATACATAGAAATATCATTAAAACTTCTTCCTGAAAGTTGATTGAGCAATAAGATATAATCATAATTACTCATTACACCATTGACCCACTTCTTTTGCTCTTTTTCTAAAACTTGCTCTGCGGTATATAATTGGGAGGATGAAAGTCTATTGTACAGGTTATCTCTGTCTGTTTGATTATCACAAATCAGTAATAAGGAAGTCTCACCGAAGAAAAATACTTCTAATGATAAATCCTTACCAAGGTGTTTCTTTTTTACCATAAAATGTACAACCGATCTTGAAATTCTTATTACAGGAGGCTCGGCAGCAAATAGGCACATTGGCTGGAAATAGATATTATTGTTTGTAATCACAAGCTTTCCTCTAATTCTTTCAAAGAAAGCCATTAGATTTACATTCACAGTTAATACTGGTCTATCGTTTTGTTCAAGCCATGTCTCTTTGAATGAAAACAATCTTTCGCTATTCGCAATCATATCTAAAGTTTGTTGCACTCTTTGTGTCTCATTTTGAACTTTAGTTATAGAAAGAATTTGATTTAATTTATCCATTATTCTTGAATGTTCTTCTTTCTTAACAGCTATTATAATAGTATTGATCTTTCTGGTGTAAATTGAAAATTTAAATATAAACTACTCACCTGACCATTAACAATAAAAGGATGAATTTCCTCCTTGTTACGAAGTACATGAGTGAAATTACATTTAACCTCAATACCTTTGGTTTTAGCAGACAAGCCTTTGTCATTAGAACTAGTTTTAATGCTTGTTATTTCCTTAAAAGAAATCTTAAAAACAGGCAAGGAAAATTCTTCGGGACAGAAGACAATAGAATTAGAACAAATAACTAAATGACCTCTAGGAGGACTTTAAACATGTTAAATCAATGGTAAGATTAACTAATACTTACAGTTCCTTATCAGAAGGATCTATTCTAAGGTAAGTGAAATTACTATCAGTAATTTCATATATATATTCATCAAAATCTAAATATAAAGAGCTAAATCTTGTACTATTAACCCTTTCTTTATAAAAGTTTAGCTTACTCATTTACCACTACGATAAGCAAACAACGATATTTTTTTCGTTTAAAAAAGGCGGGAGATAAAATCGTACCAGATCATAAAGTGAATAGGCCTATTCACGCAATTGCATAAATCCCGCAGAAAACTAAAAATTTTTGATCAAACAAAGCAATCCAGTAGCAAGTAGCTAATAACAATAATTAAACGAGTAATAATATTATGAATACAATTAAATTTATTGATATACATACAAAAATTTATATTCGTTGTTAAATTATTTACCAATAATTTCCTTTCATATAATTTTCAGCCTTCTTCTTAAATGCAGAGTAGTTATCTGTATATTGTTTAGCTGCTTCAATATCTAATGGATCATCGGGATTTGGTTCTAAGAAAAGGAAATGAAGACCAGTAAAGATTGCATTCAAATTTAAAACTGGTTTCCAATCTGCTCTCAAAATATTTAAACAAACTGCACCATTTTGATCAATATTTGGATGCCATACCTTTGTTTTACAAATAACCTTTGGAGGTTGAATAGGATATTCATTAGGAATGTTAATTTCAAATTCATGAGCATGATTTTTCCATATTCCGTCATCAGGTTTTAATATTAAAGTCATCTTATTTAATTTATTTACGTCTTCAATTTTAATGTTTTCAGACCATTTACTTTCCAATTCATCAATATCTTTTTGAACACGAATTTGATAACCAGTATTTCTACCTGATCCACCTGCAATAATACCAGTAACACTAGCTGTTGCTTTAGTGTCAGTACCTTTATTCTCTTGTTGCTTTTGAATACGATTCTTCGAGAACATTTTTTTTTTAAAAATACAAAGTTGTCAAGGCTGTTGTTGGTGATGATATTTTTTTTTCACTAAATGACTAGTTTTTTATTTTTCTGTTCCATTGATCACTGTAGAAAATGAAGTTGTAAAGAGTTCAACCAGGGTTGAGCATATTTTTATTTTTGGATTGAAGTGGAAGTTCACATAGAGGACAGCACAAGATTTTTTGTGTTCTTTTTATTTACATCAACGTTCAGTTTAAATTGTTTAATTTCTTTAACAATGATTAAAGGTTAAAATTCTTTTTGTTATTAATTTTGGTAAACTAACCGGATTACCACAAACTGCGTCAGTTATCTTAGTTTGGTCTGATTTTGATTCCTCAATTACGTAAAGACCGTTTTTCTAAGGTGACATCTTTGAAAGAAAAAATATGAAAACAAAGACATCAAAAGAGAAGAAGAAATTTTGTGGAGGTATAGAGGGATTTATTGAATACTTTAAATTAGAAGGTCACTACGATAATAAACTATTTGATTTACAACCAATCTTTGATAGTTGGTTAAAGGAAAGTAAAGACACTGATAGTAAAGTTGTCAACAACAGCAATGAAAAGGGAGAACCACAATTAAAAAAACAAAAAGTACAACAGTTACAATTATCTAACAATAATAAGTTTATGACATTACCAAATGATATGATTTGTGAAATTTTTAATTTTTTAGAATTAAAAGAATTGTTTTTAACAATTTCAAAATTAAATAAATTTTATAGAAATTTTGTAAATGATTGGGTATATATAGAATCAAAATATAAAAGTGAAAATATATTCAATTTTATCTTAATGGATTCCTTTAAAAATTTATTAACAACACCAGAATTAAAATACCATATCCTTATTAAGCCAAGTTTATCTATCAATTCCTCAATTGATCTTTTAAGAAAGAGTGATAACGTTGATGTCATTAAAGAAATAAATGAAACTAAGAAAGAAGAAAAGAAAGATTCAGACAAATATATTTTGTGTGAACCTGACATTGAAGAATTATTAAATTATGTTCAAACAGTACATAATAATTATGGATATCAAATTCCACCAGTTTTACAACAATTATTAAGTAGAACATCTTTAATATCTGGTTATCAAACATATTTCAAATCAACTATTGACATTTACTATTTTGAAAGAGTTAACACAAAGGAAGAATGGTCACAATTATTTACAAAATTAAAAAGAGAAGAAAATGAAGAATACGATTATGATGACGACGATAATGAAGACGAAGAAAACAATAAAGACAACAAAGAAGAAATGAGTAAAAAAGAAAATAAAATCTTATATAGCAATATTTATTGGGACAATTCTAATTTATTTCCTTATTTAATGTGGGAAATGAAAATCATTCCATTTGGATATTACGATAGAGCAGGACATGGTGATGGAGGAACTGGATTATTTACATTAAGGACCGATACAACAGATTTAAGGAATTATGCTTCTGTTATTTTAATAGATTCTTTAGAGTTAATGTGTGTTGCCCATAAAGTGTCATTGCATCAATTTATTGAGTTTTTGGTGAAAGAAATTGATGGAGTAGCTGAAGACAATTGGTGGTGAGATAGATTGATAAATTAATAAATTATTGGATACTTGGTGTTTAGTTTAAATACCTTTGTAAACGACGGCCATGTGGTTGCCTTTTAATAAAAAAAAGATAAAAAATTGTCTATACTAAATGACCACTGCAACAACCACCATTTTTAATTGTTTAGATATTTTGTGTGAAATTTCAAAATACTTTAACAATATTATAGATTATTTAAATTTAAGTAAAATCAATAAATTTTGTTACAATAATTTATTGGCAATTACAATAAATACTGAAATAGATAAAATTTGGAATAATTTAGAATTTGAATTAAAATTAAGTGATAAAATTTCTGATGAATTATATGAAAATAATGACGATTTAGAAAATATAAATTTAAAATTGGAATTATTATCTAAAAATATACCAAATTATATTTACAATAATGTTAGAAAATTAAATATTGAATTAAATGAATATACAAATTATTTATTATATAAATTTAATAAAATTAAATATTTAAAAGTTAAAGAATTTAATTCAAAATATAATTTTAATGAATTACCATTTTTAAAAACACTTATAATTAAAAATGGATGTTTACAAAAAAATAGTTTATTAAAATTAAAAAAATTAAAATGTTTAGAATTAAATTATAATTATATTCAAGATGATTTTTTTAATGAATTAATTAATTTAACAAGTTTAAAATTAAATAATTGTAATCGTACATTTACAGGTAATTGTTTACAATATTTAAAAAAATTAAAAACATTACATGTCACAGGAAGTAAAGTGACAGATGACAATTTAAAACAATCAATTAATTTAACTGATTTAAATATTGAATGTTGTTATGAAGTTAATGGAACATGTTTACAATATTTACAAAATTTAGAAACTTTAAATGTTGAATGTTGTGAAAATTTAATTTCTTTACAAAATATTGGAAAATTAAATAATTTAAAAACATTAAATGTTTCTAATTTAGGAGGTAAAGATAAAAGTTTTTTAAATAGTTTACCAAATTTAGAAAATTTATTTATTTCTTGTTGTTATAAAGATGAAGATTTTTATAATTTAAAAAATTTAAAATGTTTAACAATTTATGATTCACAATTAAATGGTAATTGTTTACAATATTTAAATAATTTAGAAAAATTAATATGTGAATTAAATGTATTTAAAGATTTAAATTATTTACAAAATATTAAACAATTATTTATTGACGGCATTCAAAAATATTTAACAGATAAAGATTTACAAAATCTAAAAAATACAATAAGTTTAAATTTAAATTCAGATAATGAAAATATTACGGGAGAATGTTTATTAAATATGGAAAATTTAATTACTTTAAATTCTTCTTGTAAAAATTTAGAAGATAAATATTTTATAAATTTAAAAAATTTAAAAACTTTACATATAGGTTATGGTGGAAAAGTTACAGGAGAATATTTTTATAATTTAAAAAGTTTAACTGATTTAGATATTTGTAATAACCAAAATATAAAAGACGAACATTTAATTTCTTTAAATAATTTACAATATTTAAATATTGATTTTTGTAAAAATATTAAAGGTGAATGTTTATTACATTTAAATAAATTAAAAGAAATTGATATGAGGGAAACTGAAATTAAAGATGAACATTTAGAAAATTTAATAAATTTAGAAAAATTACACATGGTTGATTGTAATAATTTAGTAAATGGACAGTTTTTATTGAAAATGAAAAATTTAAAGGAATTGTGGATTGTAAGAGATTATTTTAATGAAGATATTAAAGAAGACAAAGAACTTATTTTGGAAGGAAAAACTTTATCTGAAATTAGAGATAGATTTAAATAAAGTGGTTCGTGAATTATTCCAAATGAATGTCAGTTTATTAAAATTACAGTTGTTGTAATTAATATTTGTCCAAATTACAACTGTCCTTAATAACAAATTGCAGGATATTTTGGTTTAAATCTTTCTTTATTTATCTACTTTTTCAAAGTTGGTTTCACATTTTAAGCAAAAATAACTGTATATAATCTATTCTCCTTTCCTTAATGAACATTGTTATATCTTTTGTAATTGGTTGTGTAGTGACAAATTTCACTATTAAGCGGTCACACTAAACTAATTTTTTAAATAACTTTGTAAAATTAGATCTTTAATTAAACACTTATTTATTGATTAAAAATGTAAACATTAGAAATTTGACTTGTTAATTGTTTATTTTCAATTGTTTTTAAATTAATTAATAATTCTTTATGAATATTTAAAGTTAAATTGTTGTCATTTTCTAATTTTATTGTAATACTTTGATTTTGTAAACAATTATTAATTTCTTCATTTGTTAATAATTTTAATTTCATTTCTAAATATTTAATTTTATTTCCTAAATGTTTAATTTTATCGTAATTTAATTTAAATGAAACCTTAAATTGTAAATTTTTATAAATTTCATTTGTTTCAATATTTTGATAAACAAATTTATTTTCAAAATAAATAATTTTACAAAATAAAATAGATAAATTTAATTTTTTAATATTTTGTAAAGTATTAATCATGTAAGACTCTAATTGTTTAATTTTTTCATATTTTTTAATTTTTGTAAATAATAAAATAATTGATTGATTAAAAGTATTAGTTTTATAGTTATTATAAAATGAATTTAAAATATTAGTTTGTTTTAAAATTTCCTTTTCATTAAAATTAATTGTTAAATTTTGTAAATTTTGTAAAATATCTTTACAATCAACTTCACAAGCATATTCTTTTCTTTCTTCTTTTGAAATTACTAATTTTAATTTTAAATATAAAAATTCACTAAAATGAGGTAAAAATTTTAAAT
Source organism: Willaertia magna (assembly GCA_902984215.1). Taxonomy (NCBI): domain Eukaryota; phylum Heterolobosea; class Eutetramitea; order Acrasida; family Naegleriidae; genus Willaertia; species Willaertia magna. The sequence continues at coordinate 67,518 of CADWAF010000695.1, forward strand.
AAATTATAAATGAATAAATTACAATAAAAAAAACTTTAATTGTTGTAATATTATTAATTCTAAATTTAGATTGACTAATATACTTTTGAATTTCATTAAATAATTCAAAATATAAATTATTATCATATTTAAATTGTAAATTAAAATTATATATTTGTGTTAAATAATTTAATGTTTTTAATAAAATTCCTTTATCTAAAATATTTAATTCATTAAATATTTTATTTTTTTTAAATGAAATTTGTAATAAATAATTTTTATCTCTTAATAATTGTTTAATTTTCTTAATTAAATAATTTACTAAATTAATAATTTTATAAAAATTTTTTTCTTCCTTTTCAAAATCATTATTATTTATAATTTTTTTTGTAATGTGAATATTATTAAGATTTTTTAAATTATCAAATAATAAAATTTCATATCCAACCATTGAAATATAATCTTCTGGCCTAAAAATAAATTTTCTTGTAGACATTTTAAATTGTTGTATTGTAAATTTTGGTATTTTAATTTGTTCAAATTGATCGTGTAGTTGTTGTTGTAAAATATTATTTAATTTTAAATAATTTATAATTGACATGTTTGTTTTAAATAAATAATTTAAGTTATTATTAGTAATTAAAAATATTTTTTTAGATGTATCTTTTTGTAAAGAATAAATGTAATAACATAATTCTTCAAAATTTCTACTAAAAGTATAATTAATACGTTTAAATTGTAAATTATTTTTAACAACAATAATCGTTACAATCTTTAAAATTATTATTGTAATTAATATCAACTAAATGTAAACCATTTTCTTCATTTAAAAAGAATGGAATATTAATACCATTTCTTTCTTTAATAATTATAATTTCTTTAAATTCTTTTTGTTCTTTTTTGTAAACATTAAAAAAATTTTTTTATTTTTTTATTGGCGAATATGAAATGGTTAAAACATTTTCCATAATTTTTGTTGTTAAACTTTCTTTACAATTACTACAACTTTTATGTAAATTATTAAATAATTTTTGTCTTTTATAAATTGAATTTTTAAAAAGTTCATCACTTTTATTTAAATAATCTAAAGTTGGAAATGGCGGTAATTTTTTAATTAAATTATTTTCAATACAAAAATTGTAATGATTTAATTTAAAACTTGGTGTAATATTTATAATTGATTCTATTTGTTGTGAATTATTATTTTGTAAATTATTTTGACTATAAATTGTAAAACAATATTCTTCAATTAATGAATCTTTCATTTCTTTATAAAATAAATTATCTTCATTTAATAAAGATTCATATTTTAAATTAATTAATTCACTTCCTTTTATAGTAGATAAATAAATAACTTTTAAATTTTCATTTGTAATATAATTTTCATCTTTATCTTTAAAAATATAAAAATTATGATTTTCATTTATTGATAAAGCAACATTCCCAATAAAATTAAAAGCTTTATCACAAATAAGTAAATTATAATTATAATAAGGTCCAATAGATTTAATTTTAACTTTACAAATTATTTTATTTAAAACATTATCGTTACTACTACTTTTAGGTAAAGTTGGCGAGTTACAATTTAAACAAAAATAACAATCATGTAATTTATTTAATTTAATTAAATTATTTTGATATAATTGATTAAAAATATTGTATGTAAATTTAATAAATTCATTATTATTAAACTTTACAATTTGTTGTTGTAATTTTTTATTCCAATAATTTCTTTTAATATTTTGTAAAACTTCTAATTTAAATATATCATAAATTTCTTTATTTTCTTGTTCTAACAATAGTAAATCACTATCTTGATATCCAATTTGTTGTAAAATATTTTCTTTTGTTGTAATACTCAACTGATTACAAAATAAATCTGTCATTAAAATATTAAAATAGCAATCTATATATTCTCTACTATAAATAGAATTAGCATAAACTAAAGGACTAATAACTTTAATATTATTAGTCATGTTTTGTAAATTATAATTTTGTAAACTATTTTGTAAATTATTTTTTAACAATCTCTCAAATAAATCTTTTTTATCAAATTTTGTTTTAAATAATTTAGATAAATTTGTTAAAATAAAATTATCATTAATATTATAATTAAATTCCATTAATTTTAAAATAATTTTCCAAAAAGTAAAATTATTTAAAGAAAAAAAATAATTAATTTTCTTTTTTAAAATAAAACTGACAATCAAGTGATGAATTTCAAGTGGAAGAACGTCAAGTAAATGCTGAAAAAAGAAAGAGTCATGTTCCTCCGTTTTTTCTTGTTTGGACATTTTTTTTTGGCTTTCTAGGGAAGTAGTTATTAACAATATAGACTGTATTCAAAGCTAAAATTTTTTAACAGTTTTTTATTTACTAAATTATTTTACAATTATAAAACAAGCTATTTATTTACTTGTGGCAACAATGATAAATTAATACCATTGTAAAAAAAAAATATGTTAATTGTCAGTTGTGAAAAATAAAAAAAAATGGAAAGACAAGAAGAAGAAGAAAGAGAATTAAAAAGAAGAAAGAAAGAACTAATATTTTCTGAAGATATTCTTTTTGAAATAACAAAATATATTGACACTTTAAAAGATTTTATTTCTTTATCAAGTGTCAATAAATTTTTTAGAAATTATTTATTAAAAAATAAATTACCGTTAAATGAAATATTTAAAAGAAATGAAATTAGTTTAAAAAATAATTTACCAAATTATTTATTTAAAATTGAATATTTAAATTTAAAACAATTTGAAAATCATAATTTTAATTTATTAAATGAATTTAAAGAAATAAAAAGTTTATTTGTTTGGTCATTACCAAATAATTTTTTATTTAATTTTAGAAAAATAAAAGAACTTTATATTTATAAAACAAATATTAATAAAAGTTTATTGAATTTAAGTTCAGAATTAATTAATTTAACTATTGGTGATTGTCAAATTGTAAAAGAAATTAATTTTGAAAAATTTACAAAATTAAATAGTTTAAATTTATTTGAATGTTTTAACATTCCAGAAAATTGTTTAAAAAATTTAAATCAATTAAAAAAGTTAACAGTTTATGATAATTATTCCATAACTGATGACTTTTTAAACGGATTAATTAATTTAGAAGAATTTTATATCAAAGGTTGCTCTTTTACTGGGATTTATTTACAAAACTTTAAAAATTTAAAAATTTTAGATATAACTGATTCAAATATTAATGATGAAGCGTTATTAAATTTAAATAATTTAAAAGAATTAAAATTATACAATTGTAGAAATATTTTAGGTAATTGTTTACAAAATTTAATTAAATTAGAAAAATTAATCTTACAAACTTGCTCTGCTATGAAAAATATTAATCAATATTTAAATAATTTAACAAATTTAAAATATTTAAAAATATATTTTTGTTCTTCTGATGAATTTTTAACTTCAAATTCTTTACAAAACTTGACAAACCTTGAATATCTTGAAATTAGAGGAAAAGAATTTTACGATAAAGATTTTTGTAATTTAACAAAATTAAAAACATTAAAAATTACAAAGCCCTTTACCTTTTTTGACCAAGAAAAAAATTTAACAGGTTCTTTTTTACCATATTTAACTAATTTGGAAATTTTAGATTGTAATTTTATAGTTGAAGAGAAATATTGTAAAAATTTAAAGCATTTAAAAACATTATCTTTATTAAAAATAGATAATGTTATTAGTGAGGATTTATCTTATTTAAAAAATATAAAAACAATTTCACTTTTTTCTTCCTTTTCAAATAAAATTACTGATCGACATTTACAACAATTAACAAACTTTATTTCCTTAAATTTAGATCATCAAGAAGAAATTACAGGTGAATGTTTAATTAACATGATAAATTTAACTAGATTAAAAGTAAATGCAACCAAAATAAAGGATGAACATTTAATGAATTTAACAAAATTAAAATATTTAGATATTTCAGATTGTAAAAATTTAATTGGAAATTGTTTATTTAATTTAAGTCAATTGGAGGAACTTAAAATTAGTAGAACACAGGTAAATGATGAACATTTAGAGAATTTAATTAATTTAAAGGAATTACATGCTTTTGAATGTGTAAATTTAAATAGTGGTAAATTTTTATTAAATATGAATGAATTAAGTTCTTTCTTTTTTGAAAAGGATATGTTTATTGATGAACAAATTGAAGAATTAAGGAAATTAGTTAGAAATGAAATAACTTTAAGAGAATACCTTGCAATAGGAGAATTAGAGTATGAGAATTAAGCATTATAAGTGCCCCATTTATTCCCTTCCTTTGTTTTTTTGTGGAGGACTATGTTTTGTGGTTAACTAACTAATAAGGGGAAAATTATTTGATAATCTTTATTTGTTCTTTTAATTCACTTGTCTTTTCAATCAATAAATATTCTTCAGTTTCAATAAATCTAGAATAAGTATCACCTAAATTAATAACTAAGGCACTTTCAATTTCTTCAATTAAACCATTCACATCCTTTCTTTCATTCATAAATAAATTTACTCTTTTCTTTAATTCAAAAGAAACATTTAATTCCATCGTTGCATTACTTTC
>CADWAF010000696.1:0-12571 GCA_902984215.1 Willaertia magna
AATTTATTATTATTTTTGTAAACTAACAAATCTTTCACTTTCATTTTCCCTTAAAAAATAATAAAAATTTAAAACATCACTAACATGTTTCTTTAAATGTAAATATCTATATTTAATAATTGGATATTTTTCACATAAATTATTTAAATTTAAATAATCATTATATAAATATGTTGCTAATTCACTTGTATATTCAATTAATAATTTTAAATCTTTTTGTAAAATTAATTTTAATAAAGTATCATAATGTATTTTTATTGTAATCTCTAAAATATAAATTAAAAATAAATCACCATGTTGAAAATATTCTGGATCACTTAATTTAGTAATTTTATCTGCAGATTCTTTTGCTAATGTTAAATAGTCAATTGTATTATTATTTTCATTTTCTTCTACGTTATCACGTGATCGTGATTCGTTATTTAAAGTATTAGTATCACGTGATTTTTGTTGTTTTTTATATTCTAAATAATAACAACGACATTTTATAGATTCCAGCGTTAAAATAAATCCAATAAATTTACTCATCATTTCACTATTTCCTTTTTTAGATCTTTCTTTATTTGGTGATGATACTCCAATATTATTATTTTGTAAATTATTATTTTCTCTATTTGGTAATTCTTGTTGTGACATTTCTGACCTATTTGGCGAAGATGCAGAGACTCCTACATTTTCCATATTTGGTTTTTGTAAATTATTTTGTAAATTTTGTTGTAAAGATAATTGTGACATTATTTTAAAAATAAAATTCTCAAAAAATGATAACTTTTTTAACACTATAAAAATTCCTTCATCTAAATTTAATAAATAATTTTTTTCGTCTTTAAAAAAATCTAAATTTAAATTATTTATATAAATAGTTTCAATAAATTTAGATTTTATAAAAACATTAAAAGTTTCAATTAATTGTGTTAAAACAAAATTTAAATATTCAAAATTATCTGTAATGTCTATTTTTAGTAATTCAATATTATTTTCTAGATTTGTGTTATTATTGTAATAAATTTCATTTAAATTTTGTAAACAATTTAAATTATCATCTGAATTACAAATGTTATCAATAAAATTGTCAATAGTGTCACTAAAATAGAATAATTTACTAATTGAGTAACCTTCTAATAAATAACTATATTTAGTAAAATCTAAATTATTTTTTAAATTTTCTAAAATAAATCCTAAATAGGAATGATAATATTTTGATAATAAAATACATTTTTTATCACAAATTAATTTTTCTTTTATAATATTCTTGTCATTTCCATATTTAAAATTATTACTATCTTTGGAAATGTCACTTTTTTGTAAAGTATTGTCAACTGGAACATTACAAATGTTTTCACCAACATTTAAGTGCACTTCCGATAACTCCGTTAAATCATTACAAGAACTTCCTAATAAATAATAACTAAATAAAGTAATATTAACTAAATTAGTATAATCCGTTAAATTATCAAAAGTTTTTGTAAAATAATTTCTTGCATGTTTATAACATTTTTTAGCTAATTTATAATGACCCGTTCTTAAAAAGGAAATTGCCAAAACAATATTAATTAAAGAAATTTGTGAATGACTTAAAGGTAAATATAATGGATTATTTTCTATTCTATCATTTTGATTATTGTTGACATTGACAATATTGTCAATTGGATTAATTGGATTGACAATATTTGTTGTGACATTCTTGTCAATATTGTCACTACTATTATTTTGTAAATTATTATTTTGTAAAGTATGTTGTTGTGTATTATTATTTTGTAAATTATTATTTTGTGTATTTTGTGTAATATTTTGTAAAGTATGTTGTTGTAAAGTATTGTCAACATCAAAATTCTCTAATGATCTAGTCATTAAATATTTTAACCAAAATAAAATAAATTTTCTTTCCGTATATGGTAACATTGGAAACATTATTTTTATACAAACATTTAAAGATAAATTATTAAAATAATCTTTTGTTAATTGTAATTGTTGTAAATTATTTAAAAATATACTTTCATATGAAATTTCATTTTTTTTAAATTTTTTTTTATCTTGTTGTAAACTATTCTGTTGTAAACTATTTTGTAAATTATTCTGTAAATTATTCTGTAAATTATTCTGTTGTAAATTATTTTGTTGTGTATGTTGTTGTGTATGTTGTTGTAAATTTTGTGTATGTTGTTGTAAAGTATTATTTTGTAAACTATTTCCTAAAACGACAGTCGAACTAGTAGAAGAAGTCAAAATATTTTTCCTTTTTAATCCACCGCCACTTCCATTTTTATTATTATTTCCATTTTTAACATTATTCATTGTAGTCGTCTTCGTTGTAAAATTATTATTATCCATAATTGGATTAACAGAAATAAATACAATTTCCTTCTTTCTATTTTTAGGTCCTCTCTTTTTATTTGGTAAATAAATACATTCTCTATTTCCTTTTTTACAATTAGTACAACCATTTAATAATTTATCACATTTACGATGATTTATTTTACAATAAGTACATGAATTAGATGCATATAATATTGTTGTTGAATTATTAATTATTGTTGTATTATTGTCATTAATTATTTTTGTAATCATGTCATTATTTTCGTCATCATTATTTGAATGAACATTTGAATGGTCTGTTGTTGTTATTATGGTTGTTGTATTATTGTAATTTAGTGTTGTTGTATTGTTAATTGTTGCATCATTAGTTGTATTAAAAGTTGTATTTTCGGAAGAGAAAGGAGAAGGGATTGTATTCATAGGTATAGCGTTATTATTTATATTACTATAATTATTATTTATATTAGTATTTATAGTAGTGATACTATTATTGGTATTACTATTCATTATTTACTTTTGGTATTAGTGCGCAATTTTAAATAGTTTATTAAACAATGTTTTTCCGTTGAATGGGAATGATTTTTGGAGTGAATGAAAAGAATTCTTGCAATTTTTTGTTTTTTTTTTCTTATCAACTTTCTATACCGAACAGTTCGGTTGGACGTAAAAAAAGTACCGTATTGTTTGTTTGTGTTGTTGGTGTTGTTGGTGAATTTGTTAAACTATCTTATAGAGATACGGTATGGTTGTTATTTATTGTTAAATGCACTTAAATGTATGCATGCATGCAATATAAATGCAGCAGTGGAATTATTAATAATAGGAAAGAACGAATGAAAGTTCTAGAATTGTTATTCTTAATGTACTAACAGACTGTGTTTCTACTTGTTTAACAGTAATGTTATTATTATTATTATTGCTGTCTGTGTTTTAAATAGCTAAAAACAAAAAATAGCGAAAGACTTGATGTGACTGTTTTTTTTTTGAATTCTCCAATAAAAAAAAATTCTTCATTTTGATGTGATGGTCCTTTTGAAAAGAAAAGTTATCGAAAATATGAATTTTAAATGGATTCAATAAGGTTATGGCGTGGAAGGGTATTAACCGGTGTATTGAGGTATTGACTTTTTAATTCAACCTGTCCATTATTTGTCACTGTTTTAGGTGTTATCTTCTAATTCATGTTCTATTTTATAAGAGGATTATTGGGAAGAGAGGAGAATAAATCCTTTTACTTCCTTTTTGTTTATGTTTACTAACGATTACTTTATTATAATCAAAGCTAGCAAAATTGTAGTTCAGTAATTATTGAAAATCAATAGCGTGTAATTAATTTGTTTTCTTTTGTAGTATTTTAAAAAACAGCAATACTAGTTCTCAATTTTGTTCATTTGTTTTTGTTGGTGTGGAGGGTTACTGTTGCTAATTTATTTAACAAAAACAGTGTTCTCTAGATAAATACAATTGGAAGAGTACAAAGTGAAAGTTGTTAACAAATTAATCTCAACAAAGATAAAATTATGTGAAATTGTAATGTTCATTAAATAATTGCTGTGCATTCCTTTCCAAAAAGCGAGTCGGTTGTTGAGTGCAAAGATGAAGTTCTTTTCAATTCCAAAAAAAATATTTAAAAAAAATATTTAAAAAAAAAAAGTCAAAAATTTATTTCAAAAAAAAAAAAATGTTTGAACAACAACAACAATCCACTTCCACAAACAATAATAATAATAACAATACAATAATAATGAAAGAAGAAGAAGAAAATAAAGAAACTATTCAAATAGAATCAACAAATTTACATTTACCAGTTCAAGGTAAAATTTCTTGTTTATTTGAAATTTCATTTAATGAAGAAGAAAAGAAAGTTTTGGCTACCAATCAATTAAATTTAAAAATTTTAAAATTATTTAAAAATTCTTCCGATAATAACAATTCCTATAATTACAATACTTCCGAACATTCCGAAAAGATCAAAAAAAATATAAAAATTAATCCAACCATTAAAATTGATGGAACTTGTTGTTTAATTAGAAATGGTAAATTATTTAAAAGATTTGATAGAAAATTAAATCAAAAAGGAATTTCTAAAAATAAATTATATCAAAAACAATTACAACAATCTTTACAATCATCTTCTGACAATACAAATATAGAAATGAATAAAAATGAAATTTTAAAATTTGACATTTTAACGGATTTTAAAGAAGGACCAAATGGTTGGTTTCCATGTGATAGTTTACAATATTTATTTAATAATAATATTAATAAGGAAAATAATACAAATAAGGAAAGTAGTGAAGAAGAGAATGAAAAGAATAAATCAACAATAATTAATTCACAACATTTAGTTGGATGGATTCCTTTAAATGAAAAGGAAAGTTCCGATCGTTGGCATTTATCAGTTTTAGCTACAAAAAAGAATACAAATTTAGAAAATAATTCAAATATAGAAAATAAAGAATTATATGCATTAACATTAATACCAAAATCATTTAATAAATTAACAAATAAAATTAAATGTGAAATTAAAATGATTTCTTTAAAAAATTTAGAAAATCAAACAGTTGAATTAATTGGATCAAAAATTAATGCAAATCCATATAAATTTCCAAAGAATGAAAAACAACATTTTTTAATACCACATGGTTCCATTTCTTTTTTAATGAATAATGATAATAGTAATAATGATGATAAGGTTGATTGTAATGATAATTGTAATGATGAGAAGGAGGTTGATAATGATTGTAAAGAGAAGGATAATAAGCAGGTTGATAAAAATAATGATGGTTATGGAGAGAATGGATTTTTAGTAAATATGAAAGAATTAACGTTGGATGGATTAAAAAAATGGTTTGAAGAAAATGAATTTGGAAAGAATGAAGGAATTGTTTTTCATATTTTAATTGATAATAAGGATGACAATAATAATAACACGATTGATAATAAGGAAGAAAAGAAGGATAAGAAAATAATGTTAGTAAAGATTCATAGACATCATTTAAATTTGAAATGGCCAATAGATGATCCAATGTTTAAATTTGATGAATCGTGGATGGAAGAAGTTCAAAAGTTAAAGGAAAGTTATGACTTTTTAGGGCAATAAACCGGTTTTAATTAGGGGAATAAGATCTAGACAAATTTAGTGGTTTTTTGTTGGACAGAAGATGCGATGGTCGAGTGGTCTAAGACGTTAGATTAAGGCTCTAATCCGCAAGGGCGTGGGTTCAAATCCCACTCGCATCAAGTTTTTGCCATCGCAGTTTTTACGACGCAATAAACGAAAAATAGATGTTCTGCAAGTTCTCAAACAACATTACTATCTGCCTTTTAAGGTGACCTCGTAAAAATAAAGTAATAAAATTTAAATTATTGCCTCTTAGACAAAATCTTTAGAATTACAAACAATAAGTTTCGAAAGTGTTTAAATTAAAAAGTCAGTTACTCAATGAAAACTACTATTTATTTATCTCATTTATCTTAAATAGACAATTACACCTCAAAACTGTCATACCCAACGAAAAACAGAATGCCTAACTGCTAACTGTCAATTAGGTCATTCTCTATTATTTAAGGAAAATTAGTTTTATTGAGGACAATCACAAATCAAAAAAAACATTTAAACTATTACTAACAACATAATAAACAACAAGATGTTAGTCAAACAACAAAAGTCCTCAAATGCATCAATTGTTATTTTTAACAATTACAAGAAGAAAATTAAAAAGTGGGGATGTATTAAAGAAAGACAATCCCTTGAAAAGAGATTGAGAGAATTTATTGAAAATAATACTCCACATCAACAAATACAAGTCGCACCAATACAAGCAGAACAACAAAAGTAAACCATTATATTATAATATATATATTTTGAAAAAAATTGAGAAAAATTTTTGACACACGCACGCCCCAATTTTGTCTATACAATCTTTGAAACAAAATTTTTGTTTTAAGAAAATTAACTACTACTATCCTTTCTTTAAAACAAGTACATTTAAAACCTTTTCTTGATGTATTTTTAATAACTAATAAATGTAAAATTAATAAAGTCTATTATTTATTCATTAAACTTTTCTTCTTCTCGTTTCAACAATTATCTCAACAACATTATTGTTAACAATAATATTATTTCCATCCTTATTAACAACAATACCATTCTTATTATTATCATTTTCATTTTTATTATCATTTTCTTTTAAATAATATTTTGGATTTGTTTCATCTAATAATATAAAACTAAAAATTAAAATGAAAATTGCAATTCCACTAAAAATAAACCAAGGTATTGCATTATTTATTAATTTTATAATTGGTAAAAAAAATAAAGATAAAATTATATTTGTAATCCAACATTTCTTAATATGGAAGGTAAAAATAATGTAATTGATTGTATTCCTGTACTTTCTACACCAATTGCAAATAGACAAGAAAGAAAGAGTGATTTTAAATAATGTTTTGTAAAGATTTTTGTAAAGAATGTTGTAAAGAATGTTGTAAAGATTGTTGTAAAGTTCTTTTTGGTTATTTCAGTTGTGGCATGTTCTTTTGGTGGTAATTTTTCTGGATTTGGTAAAGTGGAATTATTGTTAATAATATTTTGTTGTAAAGTATGATTTTCTTCTTGTTGTAAACTATTTGTGTCATTTTTAATTTCCAAATTTGGTATTATTGGTGTGACATTCAATATTTCTAAATTTATTGTATTTGTGGAAGGACTAATTGTTGTAATTGTTGTCACATTCTTTTCTTTTGTATTAATTGTGTCAACTGTGTTAATTGTATTATTTGTGACAATGGTAGTGTCAATTGTATTTTTTTGTAAATTACAATTATTTTTACAATTATTTTTTGTAAAATTGTCATTTAATAAATCTTGATTACTTTGTGGCTATTTCACTTGAAAATTCTAAAATGAATCTAAAAATTAAAAATTGGTAATATTCAAAAGATACAAATGAACTACCTAAAGAACCAATAATACAAAAAAGGGAAATGAATAAAGTTAAAATTTTCTTTCCTAGAAATGAGCTAGTGAACATTGCGAAAATACTACCGAAGAGACCACCTATAAAAATAATTGTTCCGTAAAGACTAAAATATAAATAATTTACAAAATTATTATTTTCATTATTATTATTTGAAGAATCTGTTGTAACGGCTGTTGTTGTATTATTGTAATTATTATAAAATTGTAAAGTAGTTGTTTCCAAATTTGTTTCTTGTGGTTGACTATTATTTGTAAAAAATTTCATTGTAACGGATTGTAAAATTCCACCAATACTTGCCATTGAATAACCATAAATACAACCACTTACTATATTTGTAATAAATAATAAACTTAATAAAAATTTACTTTTCTTTTTTATCCATTCTTGATAGTTTTGTATTAATTTTAATTGATAAAATTTTTTAATTGGATTTTTCATTGTTTTTTTACATTTAAAATTTCTCCGCAAAAAAAAAATTTTTATTCAAATTTGTGTTAAATTATTTTTTTTTGTGTAGAACGACACGTTAAATATTGCAAAGTGGTGTAGAGTGGTGCATGAACTTTATTTTTAAAATTATTACTTGTTTTGTTTTAAGAGGAAATGGTAACATATATACATATATACATTTTTATATAACCAATTAAAAATAGTAATTAAATTGCTATCTAAAAACATCTTGGTACTTTATCGGGATCTAATAGTGTTTCATTTTTTTATTTTCAAAATTTTAAAAGAAAACCGAGTTTCAACATAAAATAAAAATACAAATAAAAACCTGAACTAAAATTTAACTCGGCTGCCGGGAATCGAACCCGGGTCGCGAGAGTGACAGTCTCGAATGCTACCACTATACCACAGCCGATCTGATAATATAAAATGAAAATCGTTTATGTTTATAAAGTTAACTTGTTGGTTGCCTTTTTTGTTTTGTTGTTTTGCACACTACAATTTAGCACGATGGGTTTGGCATAAAACGGTTTTTTACTGGGAGGTTATTAAAACAGAAAAAAAATGCTTTATTTTATTTACCGCGCCCACTACAGAATTATTGTATTTTTTCACAACACGTTGTTTTATTAAATTATTATTATTTTGTTGTTGGAATATAAAGAAATATGAAATAAATTATTTAATTTTTAATAATTGTTAACTAAATTATTTTGTAAGCTTTTTTTTTCTTTAAAAATAATAATTATTAGGATCTAGTTTTATATAGACTGTTTTGTCTTTAAATTAAATCGCTTCCGATCTAGTTCATTGAAGAGTTATTAAAAAAATTAAAAAATTAAAAAATTTTTTAAAAAAAAAATGGAAGAAAAAGTAATAATTGATGCATTATGTTATATTGATGATTATAATAAATTTATTTCTAAAGATGGTCCATTTACAAATTTATTAAAATCTAAAAATTTATCTCTTTCCGATCATAACATTTCTAATAATGATAACAATTCTATAAATAGTAATATAAATTATAATGAATTTCAACAATTAATTTTAAAAAAACAAATTAATCAAATGATTCAACAAGAATTAAATTCTAAAAATAGTAATAATATAGATTACAATAATACTAATATAGAAAATTATGAATTTAATTTTTATCATTCAAAAACAAATTTAAAAGAATATTTTACAAAAATGTTAAATGAAAATAAATTTAATTCTCTCTTTCCAGAAAATAAAAAACAAAATAATGAATTTCTATATTTATATCAAACAAATACTTCATTAAATTGTTTATCTAAATATGGAATAAATACATTTAAAAATTTAAATGAAAATTTAAAAAAAGAAATTAAATTATTAGAAAATGAAAAGAATAAAATTTTAGAAAATTGTAATGAAATTAATAAAAAAAGAAAATTAAATCAATTTGAAAATTTAAATGAAATGAATAGAATAAATAATCAATTAGAAAAATCAAATCATTTTATTTTTAAATTAAAAAGAGAAGAAAAATTATTACAATTACAAATTAAAAAAAAGAAAATGTAAAAATACTTTTATTAAAATTAATAATATATCATTTAAACGATAAAGTTCGTTTTGAAATAAATAATACTCATTTCCAATCAATTCAAATTCTTTTCCTTTTATAGTTAATTTCATATCTTGTATATTCATTTTGTATTCGTGAATGACAGATTGTACTGGAGAATAATTAGAACTAATACTTTGGCGTTTGTGTGTTAATTCACAAACATTTCCAGATAGTTGTGTATGGTTATCATATTTTGGAATTAAAAACATTAATTCTTTTAATACTAAATTAATAATTTCCTCGATAGAATTTATATTTTCTTTTTTAGCATACTTTAGAGTTTCCATTAAGAATGAATTTTTCAAAGAAACATAATTAATAGCTTCTTCAGCTGAATTATTGTTGTCAACATAGGTTTTCTCTTCAACCATTTTTTTTCTCTAATTTTATTGTGATTGGTTTTTAATGTATCGTTACAAAGAAGTCCTTGTGTTCAATCTTATTAATCTCCCTTTTTCTTCAAAACGTGTGTTGAGAAAGAACTTAGCAATTTTATCTGTTATATTCTTTGCATATTTCCTTTAAATAAGAGTTGTGAGTATTTTTATAAAAAGGAAATTAACTAGTAATAAATTACAAATTTATAAATTAAACCTTTTTTAATTTTAATACAAAATAATCATTCTTTCTATTTATTCCATAAATATAATTTCCTTTCATTTCTTCACATTCTTCCCATAAATAATTATCACCATTTCCATTTATAAATGACATTTGTGATGAATATTGTTGTGATGACAACTGTTGTGATGACATTTGTGATGACAATTGACTATTATTATTAAATTGATATAATTGTATTTCATTTAATTTATTAGTTTCTAATAAATAATTTTTAATATTAACATTTAAAATATCATTTCCTTTTTCAAATAATAATTTACATAAATCATTAAATATATGTGGTAATATATATCCATTAATTTCTAATCCATATTGAATTTCATTTTTATCCATTTTTTTTCTCTTCTTTTTATTTGTATCATTACCATTTATAGTATTATTTTCAGATAAAATATTATTTTTTGTAATTGGTATAAATTGTAAAGATTTTAAAATTGAATTTAAAAATAAAGTTGGACTTAAAATGGTAGGTACATCACTATTTAATTGAAAATGACAATGATATTCAATTAAAAAATTTAAAAATGAATGAACTTGTTTTTTACCATAAAATAAATAATTTTGTTGTAAATTATTTACTTCATTAATAAAATAAGATTCTTGATCTGTTCTATTATTATTTAAATTACCATTTATAGTATTATTATTTAATAAAGTAAATTCTAATTCTTCTTCTTCCATTTTATTTATCATTTCTTTATTTGGATTATTTAATATACATCTTATAGGAATATTCTTTTCAGAATTATCCTTTTCTATAAATATATTTTTACCTAAAAATAGAATAGATCCTTTATTTAAATGATAATTAAATAATAAATAAAAATAACTACATTTATTCATAATTAATAAATTATAAATTGATAATAATGAATCTATCCAATCATTTAATCTATTATTTAAATATTTAATTTCATTTTCATTTAAATTATTTAAATATTTATTATATCCAAATATAGTATTATCATTTATTGGTAATATTTTAATCTTTTCATTTAAATCAAATAATAATTCATTAGGTGAAATATAATATAATAAATTTTTATAAAATTCACTACACATATTTAAATCATAATTATTATTATTACCATTATTAGTATTATTACTATTATTATTAGTATTATTAGTATTATTATTTATTTGTTGTGAAAATATTCCCTTTAAAAAATTACCTTCATTATCCAAATTAAAAATATTATTTTTTGTAAAAAAACTTGTCAATCCATAACTTTTTGAAAAACTACTTATTTGTAAAGTCCATGAAAAACTTTGATTTGATAAAAATTGTATATTTGTTTTAATTGTATAATCAATTGGTATTTCATTTAATGAATTTATTTTTTTATTTATTATTTTATTATTTATAGTAGTATTATTGTTTATATTTCCATTATTAGAATGATTTGTTAATGGTATTGATTGTAATGATTGTAAATGTAAAGATAATTGTGTAGATGATAATGTAGTTGTTGTTGTTAAAGTAGATTTATTTTTTAAATTATTTATAGATAATAATTTATTATTTTCTTCTTCAAATGTATTATTATTATTATTTATAGAATTATTTATTGAATTATTTATAGTATTATTATTGTTATTATTGGAAGAAGAGGAAGATAATTGTAATGCCTTTTTAGAATAAAAGGAAGAAGATGATAATGTTGGACTTTTTGAATTATCGGAATGTATAATTTCATCTTCTTCTTCTTCTTGTTGTTGTTTACGTTTTTTATTATTTGAGTTATTATTAGTAATTGTTGTATTTGTTGTTGTATTTAAATTAGAGGTATGATTAGTATTGTTATTATTATTGGAAGATGATGAAGAAGAAGGTTTTGATTTTTTTAAAGTAAGTGTAGTGGTGGTTCTTTTTGAATTATTGTTTTTTAAGTTATTGTCATTATCTTCATCTGAAGAAATAATATATTCTTTTGCTTTACGATTTTTCATTTTTTTTTAATTAATTTTTTTATTTATTTTTCTAACAAAATGTTAAAATTTCCAAAATAGTTTGTAAGCAAAATTTAACTTTATAAACATAAACGATTCTAGACCGTTATTTGACAGATCGGCTGTGGTATAGTGGTAGCATTCGAGACTGTCACTCTCGCGACCCGGGTTCGATTCCCGGCAGCCGAGTTCAATTTTTATTTTACATTGGAAACGGTTAAATTTTGTTCAAACTGTATTTTTTGTTCAAACAAAAATTTAAAAACCGGTTTACGTTGTAACCTTAAACATTACCCAAAAAAATGGAGAATAGCAACACTAAACTTAATGAGAGTTTTTATTCTGTTCAGTTTTCCACAGATAGCTTTCCCTCAACACTTTTAAACACAGATAATAACACCAAAAACAAAGATATAAAAAAGATAAACAACCGTGCTGAAGAAAAAGTTTCTAATGTTAAAGTTAAACATTTATTTACACTTCAAAATGATGTTGATTCTTTCCTTAAATATTTTGAACGAGAACAAGAACAAGATGAAGAATTAATTGAAATTTATGTTCGTTCTTTATTTGGACAAGATAAATGGATTAAGAAAGTAATAAATTGTAAAGATAATACTTTTTACTTTAAAGAAACAGTAATAAGTGA
>CADWAF010000698.1:0-18881 GCA_902984215.1 Willaertia magna
ATTTGCTTCAATTAATAAACTTAATAAATCATCTCTTTCCATATTTGTATTATTTAATAATTCTATTTTTCTATTTTTAATCATTTCATTTAAATGAAATTCAACAAATTCTTTTGCTTTTGTAATTTTTAAATAATTAAATATAATTGTTCTTAAATAAGGAAATGATTTTAAAAATTTATATAAAAATAATCCTTTACTTAATAATAATTCTAATTCTTGTCTAAATTGTTTACCAATTGTAGTAGTATTTCCATTTTTAGTAATATTATCAACAAAGATATTAAAATCAATACCAAATCCAACTTTACCCAAAACATCTAAAGTAACTAATGCAAAATCATTTAAATTTAAAACATTTCCATTTTTAGTATTGTCATCCACTTGACAACTATCCCATTGACTAAAAAGTAAATCCATTGACAATACAGTTTGTTTACAAGTAAATTCTAAATTCTTACTACTAAATGCAGGAACACATACTTTATGATGTCTTTTCCATATTTCCATATTAGGTGCTGATAATATATTTTCAGCAAATAAAGTATATGGATAATAATAATGTAAAGGTTTACAATAAAAATTATTATTTTTAAATAATTCTTTTAAAATATATTTATCACTAATACAAATTACATTACAAAAAGGAAATGATATTTTAAATATTTTACCAAATTTATTTGATAAATTTAATAAATGTTTAAAATTACCATAATAAATATGTTGTGCTATAAATGGTAATTTAAATGGTGAAAATAGAAATTGAAATCCAACAAATGGAATTTTTAAATCTTTAAAATAAATATTTTTAATGATTAATAAAAATTGATAAAGAAAATGTAAAAAAAGAAAGAAAAGAGGAAGAAGAAAAAGTATTAAATAGAAGGACATTTGTTGTTGTTTTTTAATTTGTTTTTTTTTTGTTGAGTGTTATAAAGATCTTGTGGTTTTTAGGAGTTTTGTTTTGGTTGAGTGATTTGTTGTTGTTCGTTTTTGGTATTGAAATATGGAAAATATCTTGTAAAAGTAAAAATAATAAAATTACAATAGAAAGAAAAGATGCCTATTTTTGGTTAAAAGATAAATCCAATCAAAAAGTAATTGATTATTTAAATAAAGAAAATGAATATTGTAATGAAAAAACAAAACATTTAGAATCTTTACAAAATCAATTATTTGAAGAAATTAAAAATAGAATTAAACAAACAGATGAAACTGTTCCATATAGAATAAATAATTATTATTATTATAGTAAAACTGAAGAAGGAAAACAATTAAGAATTTATTGTAGAAAAAAAATTAAAAATAATTTAGAAAATATAATAATTACAAATATAGATAATGATATATATTTAGAAAAAGAAGAAGAAATATTATTAGATTTAAATAAATTACAAGAAGAATTAAAAGTTGATTTTTTAACTTTAGGAATATTTAAAATTTGTCCAAAAACAGAAAATTTATTAGTTTATTCCATTGACACAAATGGAAGTGAATTTTATGATGTTTATTTTTATAATTTAAAAGAATCTAAATTTTTAAATTTAAAAATAAATAAAGATCAACATGTTGGTTGTAATTTTGAATTTTTAAATGAAAATATTTATTTTACACAATATGATACTACACATAGACCTTATAGAATTTATAAATATAAAATACCAAATTTAAATGATTTAGTTATAAATAGAAATGATTGTAATGAATTAATTATTAAAGATAATGAATTTGTTAAATTAATTTATGAAGATTTAGATGAAAGATTTTTTGTTTCTATTTATAAATCACTTAGTCAAGAATATTTATTTATAGATTCTTCATCTAAAATTACTTCAGAATTATACTTTTTAAAAATTAAAGATTTAAATAATAATTTGGATCATTTTAAATTAATTAAAAAGAGAGAACAAGGATTAGAATATTATGTATGTCAAAAAGATGAATATTTCTATATTTGGCATAATTTAAATGAATTTATTAATTTTAAATTAATTAAAGTACCAATTATAGATATTATTAATAATAATGAAAATATATTTTTAAAAAAAGAATATGAATATATTCCATATACAGATAATTTCTACATTGAAAATGTAATTGCCTTTAAAAATCATTTAACTATATTTGGTAGAAGTGAAGGTGTACCACAATTAATTATCATCCCATCACCTTCATCATCACTACCAAATAAAGAAGAAAATGAATTAAATAAAGAATTAAATAATAGATATCAAGTAACATTTCCAGAACCATCTTATGAATTATATCCTATTCATAATAGAGAATTTAATTCAAATAAAATTAGATTTATTTATTCATCATTTATTACACCTGAAACTACATTTGATTATGATATGAATAAAAAAGAATTTATTAAATTAAAACAAGATGAAGTATTAGGTAATTATAATCAATTAAATTATAAAATGAAAAAGATTTTTGCAAAATCACGTGATGGTCATACTGACATTCCAATTAGTTTAGTTTATAAAATTAATAATTTAACAAATATAGATAATTTAACAAATAAGGATAATGATTTAGATTTAAATGGTAATCATCCATTATTATTATATGGATATGGAAGTTATGGAGCTACAATAGATGCCTATTTTAGTCATTCTATAATTAGTTTATTAGATAGAGGATTTATTTATGCAATTGCTTCCATACGTGGAGGTGCCGAAAATGGTAGAAAATGGTACAATGATGGTAAATTATTACAAAAAAAAAATACCTTTTATGATTTTATAGATTCAGCAAAATATTTAATTAAAGAAAAATATACAAATAAAAATAAATTAGCTATATATGGTGGAAGTGCAGGTGGATTATTAATTGGAGCATGTTTAAATTTTAATCCAAATTTATTTAAATCTGCAATTTTACAAGTTCCTTTTGTGGATTGTGTAAATACAATGTTAGATGCTAATTTACCTTTAACAGTAACTGAATATGAAGAATGGGGTAATCCTAATGAGAAACATGTTTATGATTATATGATGAGTTATTCTCCATATGATATGATTGATAATATTCATTTAGATAATAGTACTAATATGGATAGTACTACTAATTTAGAAAAGAAAACATTTCCATCCATTTTAATTGATCAATCATTAAATGATACTAGAGTTGGATTTTGGGAAGGAACTAAATATTGTGCTAAATTAAGATATCATTTATTAAAGAATAAATTATTAGATAAAGAACCATTTATATTATGTAAAACAAATATGGGAGCTGGACATGGTGGTAAAAGTGGTAGATATGAAAGATATAAAGAAATTGCATTTCGTTATGCATTTTTAATTGATCAATTAACAAATAATTAATATTTATTTATTTGTATGTTTGTATGTTTTATATATATTAATAAAATTATTTTTTATAACAATAATGCATAGACTGTACAGTGGTCATAATAGAACCGTTTACAAAAATTAAAAGTTCATTCATACTACTTTATTAAGACTGCAGACTGTGCTGAACCATTAAATACCATATAACCATATAAAAAAGGCGCATGTCAATACAAATAATAACCAAATAAAAAAAAAATAACAACAATAATACCGAAATGCAAATTTATGTCAAGTTATTGACTGGTAAAACCATAAGCATTGAAGTAACAACAAATGATACCGTTGAGTTTGTAAAACAACAAATTGAAGAACTAGATGGCTTTCCAATCGATAGACAACATTTAGTATTTGCCGGAAAACGATTAGATTCCAAGAGAACTTTAAGTGAATATAATATTCAAAAAGAATGTCTTCTTTATCTTGTAATACCATTTAGAGGTGGCTGTGGTTCTTTAAATTATTGATTTAAATCAATTCATACATACATAAAATTTAGAACAAACTTCTTTGTAATAATTGTTTTAACAAGTTTACCATTATTGTAAAAAATCTTATAAAATTATTTGTTCTAAAAATTCTCCCGTTTCAATTCTTTCTTTCATTTCATTCAGTTGCTTTTCATTTACAAAACATTTATTATTTAAACCAAATTCATTTAATTTTTTCATTTTCAATTAATAATTTCCTTTAAAGTTTTTAAATTTTTAAAATATTCACATTTTAATTTGTTATTATAAAAAAAAGTTAAACTTTCTAAATTTGTTAAAATTAAGAGAAATTAAGAATTAACTGTCCCAAATTCTAATCAGCAGCAAAAGAGTTTTACCAAACACTTTTTTATGAACTATTTACAAAAAATTAACTACGTGACAATTATTACTCACACTAGCTTTTAGATTTTGTGGGAAGTTTTGCCAGTGTTTGGGATAGATTAATAATCAAATTTATTTGCAACCAACAAGAAGTTTTTCAGCCACTGTTCTACTATTTTTTAAATATATTGTTGTACCTTGAGTGTTAGCATAATTTATACAATGAATGGATTATAATTAGCACAACATGAAACACGCAATACAATTATTTAACAAAAAAAATTAAAAATTTAAAACTTGACAAAAATTTAAAAAAAAATGGAGCATTTCTTAACAACAGACATTCTATTAATTATTTCAGAATATTTAAATGATATAAATGATTATTTAAATTTATTTCAAATAAATAAATTTATTTATAAAAATATTTTAAAAAATAATGAAATTATTTTACAAAATAAATTATTTAAAGAATTTACAATTTATTTAAATGATAAATTAGAATTACCAAATTATTTATTTCAATTACAAAATTTAAATATTGTAATAAATGATAATAATTTATTTTGTAATTTTTTACAAAAATTTAAACATTTAAAATATTTAGAAATTGAAAATTTAAATAATTTTATTTTTCCAAATTTAGAATTTTTAGAAGAATTATTTATTAAAAATTGTAATTTAGAAATTTTAACTTTACAAAATTTACAACACAATTTAAAAATTTTAACTTTACAAGAATGTAATTTAAATGATGATTGTTTACAAAATTTAAATAATTTACAAGAATTATCTATTTTTAGCTGTCAAGAAATTTCTGGAATTTTTTTACAAAACTTTACAAAATTAAATAAATTAAATATTAAAAATTCTTTAAATAATTTTTTTAATTTAAAATTTATTGAAAATTTAATTAATTTAAAATATTTAAATATTTATGAAATGAACTTTTCAGTTTATTGTAATTTATATTTTAATTTTAATTTATTAAAAAAATTAACAAATTTGGAAAATTTATTTATTGTAGTTAATGAAATTATTGTAACGGATTTAAATTATTTTAAAAATTTACAAAATTTAAAAATTAAAGGAAATTTTTTAAATGAACCTTTACAAAATTCTTTACAAAATTTAAAAGAATTAAATGTTAATTTTTGTAAAAAATTTAATGGAGAAATTTTATATAATTTACCAAATTTAGAAAAATTAAGTATTAACCAAACTGGTACCAAAGAAATTTATTTAAAAAATTTAAAAAATTTAAAAGAATTGGACTTTTCAAATTGTAATGAATTGACCGGAGAATTTTTATTAAATTTATCAAATTTGGAAAGTTTAATTGTTGATTACAATGAACATTTAAAAGATGAATATTTTGTAAATTTAAAAAAATTAAAAAAATTAAATATTTTTGACTGTTTCGCTTTAGAAGGAAATTTTTTACAAACTTTACAAAATTTAGAAAGTTTAACTGTTGGTGACATTACAATAAATGATAAAACTTTACAAAATTTACAAAAGTTAAAATTTTTAGATATTTTATATTGTCAAAATATTAATGGTGAATTTTTATTAAATTTATCAAATTTAGAAACATTATATTTACAAAATATAAATAATTTAAAAGATGAATATTTTTTAAATTTAAATAATTTAAAATTACTAAAAATAGATTCATGTGAAAATTTTACTGGAATATGTTTACAAAATTTACAAAATTTAACAGATTTAACTATTTGTCATTCCAATTTAATTAATGATAATTATTTAAATAATTTACAAAAATTACAAAAATTAAATTTAAATTATTGTAACGACATTTATGGAAAATGTTTTAATTTTTTAAAAAATTTAAAAGAATTAACTTTATGTAATATTGAGAATTTAAAAGATGAAATTTATTTAAATAATTTAATTAAAATTAATCATTTATTTATTAGAAATTGTCCTGAAATTATTAAAAAGGGAAATTATTTATTGAAAATGAAAAAATTAAATAAATTTAGTGTAAATAATAAATTTTTTTTAAATAGAAAGAAAGTCAATGAAATTAAAAAAAGAATTGAAAAGGGAGAATTTTTAGAACAAATTTTATAAAGATTTTTTACAATAAAATAAAAAACCAATTACTTATTTTGTAATCTTATTTATCCATATTAAAGTAAATACTTTTTGAAAAAAATATCTAATTCAATAATTCGATGAATGGGAAAATAAAAGATGACTAATGGTTTTTTTTATTTCTTCATTTCCTCCAACTGTTACTGTAATAACTATAGGAACGTTAGAGCTCCACGAAGAAGTATATAAAACAATACAAAGACAAGGATTTATTTCTTTTTCAATTTATAGAAACATAATGAAATATGATGAAAATAGAGTTTTTAAAACACGTGATGTTGCTAAATATTTTATGTTTAGAAATTATTGTACTTTATTAGATGTTGTAATTGATAATGAACATTATTTTACATGGAGGTTAGAAAATGAAATAGAAGAAAATATAAAAACTTGGTTGACCAATTTAATTAAATTTTCAAAAGATATACCATATTATTCTCTTAACACTAAAAAACGAAAACAAACTGTTAAAAGTATTTATGATTTTGGAACAATAAATGAAAGTTGTAGTGAAGAGAACGAAAAAGAAGATGAAATTATAGAATTAACAATAAATGAAAATTGTAGTGAAGAGAACGAAAAAGAAGATGAAATTATAGAACTAACAAAAAAAGCTCTTTTGAAAAACAAATTAGAAAAATCTTCTTTTCCTTATATATACTGGTTAACAGCTATGAAACTGTTAAATTTGGAAGATACAAGAGGTATGAGATGGCCTACAGAAATAATTTTATTTTGTCAAGATCTAATTTTTTATTGTGGCAGAACAACTTATGAATGTATTGTTAGAGGACATATTGTTTTAGATGAAGATGATGAAATTTATGATTTTAGTCCTTTATCTATTAATTATAACTTTATTCTTCCTTCTGAAAGAACTTTAGCAAATCATTTTACAAATTTTAACTATCTTTTTAATGAAAATAAGAAGATAATAGAAAAGTTATTGTTATGTATTAATGCTTCAAATATTTCAGTTATCAAAGTTGATGCTACAGATCTTACACCTCAGATTAATATTGACAGAATTAATAATTTTTTATATGGCCTCAATAATGGTCCACATTCTGTGGATTGTATAGATGAATTTTTGAATACAGAACTAAGTGTTTCTGATTTTAGCTCTAAAGTTTTACAATCTATGGTTTCATCAATTGATAACAAACTTCATTGGCCTTCATATTACCAATTTTTACACAGTGAAAATAGTAGCATTATTAATGGTTTAGTTGAAAAAGTTGTTAATGAATTTAAAGATTTAACAAATATACAATTAGTAGTTTTTGACAGTTTGGAAGCTAACTGGAGTGTAATAAGAAAAAATCAAAATATTCAATATTTTATTTGCTATGAGCATCTTCTTAAAATATTAAGAAATAATTTAGAACATGAATTATATATTCCAGTTTCTTTATCAATATTGAATGATATTTTATTATTAGTTAATGTTACAAAGACTATAGTAATGAATGGTAATAATTATTGTAAATTTTACTTTGAAAATACTCAATCAAATACTACTCTACATTTCAAAGTAATATTCAATGATCTAAAAGATGTATAGTTTTCATTGAAATTACCTGAAATGAATGTTGAAGAAATTTGTGAAGGAGTATTTATACAAAAAGAAACATTAACTATTTTTAATAACTTAAAAGAAATTAAAGCAATTGAATTAAGAACTGAAAAAGAAAATCTTAAGTTTACAAAAATAATTGTAAGAGTTTTTCAAAATATTTCTCTCACTTTATTACAACAAATATATTTAGATGATACCAATTTGTTTTTTAAAGTTTTACCAAAGAATAGCCTTTGGTCAATACCAAAACAAGATACAAATTATGCTTCTGCTTTATGTAGCCTTAAATTTATTGGGTTACTTCAAACTAATTATAAATACTTTAAAGGTTTAATTAATTACCTTACTTTAATGAATAACATTTTCTATTGTTTAAATTCTAATATTCCAGTTAATGAATGTTACAATAATTATAAAATTGCTTACAATTTTTTAAAAGACTGGAAAGAAAGTTTAGAAGATATTTATAAAACATTTAGTGGCTGTAGATATTTTGTTACTGATAATGCTTTTAAAAGTGTTGAACTAAATACTAAAACTTTACAATGGATAAATACTCAACATTGGAAAACTGAATTTAATGGCCACGTCCTTTGTACAAATGATTTAGAAGGATTTTTTGGACAAAGCAAGACTCATAAATTAATGAAAAAACATACTTGCTTTTCATACACTAAAGCATTTGAAAGTATTCGTCAAAATTACTTGATAAAACATTCAGTCAACATTACTCACAACAATAACAAAAGAACAACAATAGATGAAAACTGTGAAACTTTAGTGAATTGTGATACTTTTTTAAATTTAATTTATACAAAATCAACAAATAACAAATCATTTGTTGTCTATGATACTCAATTAGAAGAAAAAATTTTTACATTAATTCAAAAATACAAAATAGCAAAAACATTAAGTTTAAGAGAATCATATCACAAACCTCAATATTTATCACAAAATTTAATATGCAGTGATCAATTGCAAAGAATAGAAGGATTTTTTAATGGTATATCAAATAATTTTACATCACCTCTTGTCTCTATAAGTGATAAAAGAGAATTGTCTATCTCCATTCAACCTACAATTATACAAAACGAAATTTTAAATGTCGATCTTATGTCAAACAAGTATTTTGGTAAAGTAAATGAAATTAAGGCATTTAAAAGAGAAAGTATACTTCAAATGTATATAAAAGAGTTAAATGTTTTGATATGGAATACAAACAACATCAAAATAACCTTAGAGGCAATATCAAAGAAAAAAACAAAAGCGGTGTTTATTATAGATAAATTTAAAGTAACAACAACTGATATTTTGGAAATTTCTTTGCCCCATACTACTACTTTTAAAGACAGAGCTGTTTTTTATCTTATTGTGAAGCACAATTTTACAAAGTTAGTATCTATACCTTTTTATTTATATAAGAACAAGCCAAAGAACGTTGTAGAGGAAAATGAAATCATGTTTAATTCCCAAAACACTCAATAAAATTAGGTTTTCATCCAATCTACTGAATTTAAATATCATTTTAAACAAGTATATGTAAGAAACTATAGGGCAGTGGAAAGGAAGTCTGGTACCTATTGCAATGGACTAGGGTTCGATTCTCCCTTTTGAACCATCAAATTAGACTTCCTATGATAGGCCAAATATAGACCTGAATGAAGATTCTAAAAAAGGTTAGGAAAAAATTTTTGAGTTTCTAGGCCTGGTGCAACATAGTCAGTCGTAGTAATTTATTCTACTGTAAATAATAGTGGAGCTCGTATGTATTTATTAATATAAGCTGGTTATTTAGTTGTGTTTGTCTAATTGGGCTTTCTATGTGTGTAATTACAACTGTTAATTTACAGTAATTACAATGATCCATACGTGGTTGCTGTTTTTATTAATTTGTAACTTTTAAGTCGTAAACACTTGCAGTTGTGTCTTTTCAGTATAAATAACGAAAGTGGTAAGTATTTTTCGCTCCAAACCACCATCATTAAGAAAATGAAAGTAAAACGCCAACCAGCATTCCATTCTTTTTTCATTCTTTCCTCCTTTCTTGCCTTACTTTTATTCCTTCATCATCTTCAACATGTTGTTGTTGTTGAAGGAAAAACCACAAGAGATTTATTAAACCAAAAGAAGAGTATGCTTCAAACAGTTAAGGACATTCAAAATGATTTACAAACCTTAATTGATTCCTTTAAGAAATATGCCTTACCTTCCGAACAAACCACTGCAAATCAATATACACAAGAATTACAAACAAAATATGACAAAACAAAGGGTTTAGAACAAAAATTATTATTGGAATTAACTATTCTTGACAGAAGATGTAATGCAACAGTTGGTGAAAACTGTAATTTTATTAAACCATCTAATTGTACTACAGGATGGTTTGGAATTGATTGTAATACTCCAATTTGTTTTGGTTATCTTCCAAGTGATTTAAATGTGTGTAGTGGATATGGTTCTTGTGTAAATCCAGATAAATGTGATTGTAAGGCAGGACGTTCTGGAAGTATGTGTGAAATAATTTCACAAACAAACACTATTGTAGGAGATAATTCACAAGGAAGAAAGTGGAGTAATGGTGAAATGGCTGCATCATGTAATCAATACAGATATCCAACAGCTTCAAGTGGTTATTCATATGAAGGAGCTGTTGGCGATGGTGTTTATTGGATTAAAACAAAATCTGTATTTAAGGTTTGGTGTGATATGAGTTCTAATGGAGGTGGATGGACATTAATTGTTGCACAGTTTGAAGCAGATCCAATTGGAAGTTGGGCACAAGGATTACCTTCAACTTATGATCCAACATTACAATCTAAAAAGAGTTTCTTAGTTGATTACGATTTAATTCCTTCTCATAGTTTTACTGGATTTGGTAAAGATTTGACTGCAACAACCATTGACTATTTCACATTTGTTTATACAGTTGGTGATATTCCAATTAATGATGTTGTTGGTTTTAAAACTAATGCAAACTATAGAATTTTTAGACATTCCAATAATTATTTTGCTAATCACAATCCTTATGGTTCAATTACTACTAGTTATACTTCTTGGAGAAATACATTAACTGTGTTCAGACAAGGTACTACTAATCCTGCATGGGCCTTTTCACCTTATGGTGCTGGTGCTGTTCCAGGTTATGCTTTTAATGGTGTTTATATGGAACTTACTTATGAGTCATTTGCATGGACTGTATGGGTTAAATAAATTAGTGTTAAAATTGGCTGTAAAACTAATGAATTTTATTACCTGTTAACTATTTGTATTAAATCTGATAATTAATCTAGAGTACTTCCCACGTAATTAATTTGCTATAAATAATTAATGAAAAAGTGTTAGTAAAACTCGTTTCTTGGTGAGGATAAAACTAGGTGAGAAAAGGGTTTATAATATTTTTAAATAAATATAATATAAAATATAAATTAAATTTAAAAAATAATTAAATTTAAAAATAAATAAATTTAAAATAATTTATTATTATAAAATTAGAAAAAATTAAAAAATTATTAGATATTAATAAAGAAATAATATTTAATTTAAATAAAAAAAAATCTAAAAATTTATTACAAAAATAAACAAAAATAAAATATTTAAATATTAATGTTGATAATATTATTTTAATATTATTTTTTAATACATCTTTTATTTTTAATAAAATTAATATTATTTTTATTTAAATTTAATTTTTTTTTATTATTATAAGTTATTTTATAATTAATAAATATTAGTAATATTTAAATTAAAATTAATTTTAAAAATACTTTTAAATTATAATATTAATTAAAATTAAAATCTTTTTAAATTAAATTTTTAATAATATTCATTAATAATATTTTATAGTTTAGTTTATTTAAATAATATAAAAAAAAATATTAAAAACATAAAATTTAAAATAAATTATAAATTAATTTATATTATTTTTTTAATTATATATTTTAATAATGATTAAACAAATAAAATTGTAAATAATAATAAAGTAAAATGAAAATATCAATTATTTTTAAAATAGTTATTTTACTAAAATAAATTAATTAAATTAAAAAATAACATTATAAAAAAATAAACAATATAATTATTTTTAAACTATTATTAAATAAAAATTTAATTATTTTATATAATATATATAAATTTATATTAATAAAAAAAGTAATTAAATAATAATTAAAATAATATTAATTAATTATTATAATTATAAAAGATATTATTATAATAATGAGAATAGTTGTATTAAAAAATTATTTTTATAATAAAATAAATTAAAATTAAAAAATTACAATTATTTAACAATAAATCTAATAATAATTTTAATAATATGTTTAACAATAATTTTTTTAATCATTATTAACAGTAACATTATTTATAATAACTTTTTTAATATTGTGATATAAAAGAATAAGTAAATAAAAATTAAAGAATAATTTTTTAATAATTTAATTTTATTAATTAGTGATAAAGATAATAAAAATGAAAACATATTAAAATTTAAAGTATAATTTTGTTTTTTAATAACTTTAAAAATTTTTTATTTTTTATTCAATGGTTGAATAATATAGAATTTGGTTATTAAGAAAATGAAAGTAAAACGCCAACCTTCATTCCATTCTTTTTTCGTTCTTTCCTCCTTTCTTGCCTTACTTTTATTCCTTCATCATCTTCAACATGTTGTTGTTGAAGGAAAAACAACAAGAGATTTATTAAAACAAAAGAAAAGTATGCTTCCAAACGTTAAAGAAGCTGAATTACAAACCTTAATTGATTCCTTAAAAATTATGCCTTACCTTCCGAACAAACTGTAGCAAATCAATATGCGCAAGAATTACAAACAAAATATGAAAAAACAATACCCTTAGAACAAAAATTGAATTTAGAACTTTCTGCTCTTGAAAATAGACATAATGTAATAGTTGGTGAGAATTGTAATTTTATTAAACCATCTAATAGTACTACAGGATGGTTTGGAATTAATTGTAGTATTCTAATTTGTTTTGGTTATCTTCCAAGTGATTTAAATGTGTGCAGTGGATATAGTTCTTGTGTAAATCCAGATAAATGTGATTGTAAGGCAGGCCGTTCAGGAAGTATTAATGGTGAAATGGCTATCAATATAAAAATCCAACAACAAATGGCTATGTATATGAAGTAGCTGTTGGCGATGGTGTTTATTGGATTAAAACAAAATCTGTATTTAAGGTTTGGTGTGATATGAGTTCTAATGGAGGTGGGTGGACATTAATTGTTGCACAGTTTGAAGCAGATCCAATTGGAAGTTGGGCACAAGGATTACCTTCAACTTATGATCCAACATTACAATCTAAAAAGAGTTTCACAGTTGATCCACTATCCATTCCTTCTCATAGTTTTACTGGATTTGGTAAAGATTTGACTGCAACAACTATTGACTATTCCACATTTGTTTACTCAAATTAACTCTAATCACAACCCTTTTGGTGCATTAACTTAAATAAAATTGTAAGTTTTGAAAAGAATTTGGTCAATTTTGTTTGGTAAACATGAAAAAACTCCTCCCTAAATAGTGTCTTAATTGTGGTACCAAAAAAAACTGTACATACAAAAAATAAAAAAAGTATTTACTGTTCCCTCCAAGTCTCTACAAAAAAAATAGCTCATTTTTCTTGGATTTGTTGTACAAAAGGGTTTCCTCTTCAAACCGATCTCTTTAAGATTCCGAAGAAGTAAAAGTAATCCACACTATTCGAACTGTATACAAAACTTTCTTGTTCATTAATTTTATTTAAAATGTCTTATTTAAAAGAAAAGGGATCAAGAGAAATGTTACTTGAAAATTTAATTCAAGTAAATACCAACATTAACTTTAATAATTTAATTCTTTTAATGAAAGAATTAATTGATATAAGTAGTGAAAATTCAATAAAATTGGCCTCAATAGAACAATCTTATGTCACACAAAATGAATTTAAAAAAGGCTTAAATAACGTTAAAGAAGATGTCAATACTGTTTTTAAAGAAACAATAAAAAAAGAAAATGAAAATTTTCTTAATTTGGCTCAAACTGATGTGAGACAAACTGTTGAAAAAGAACTGGATAGACAAGTTACCGTAATAAAAACTGAAATGTTAGATTTTAAAACGAAACAAAATGAAAGAATAAAACAGTTAGATGAAAAAGTTCAAGATTCATTAAGTACAACAATTAATTTAAGTAATAGAATTGAAAAGAAAGTGTCACACATGCAATATTGTGTTGACAGTTTAGAAGCTAGAGTAAATAACTCTGAAGAGTTAACTAGAGATGCCTCTAAAGAGGCAAAGAAATTAAATTCACGTTTAGATAGAATTAATCAATCCATACAATATCAAGCACCTTTTAAAGGTGGTAGTAGTGGTGGTAATCCAAACAGTAATACTAATAACAATGATGAGGATGAGATAATAACTGTACAAGATAAGAAAAAGAATAAATCTCCTCTAACATTGGCAAATAAGAAAACAGCACCCTTAGATAAAAGGAATAAACAAATAAATAATAATGCAGGTAGTTCAGAAATAAATAAGAACATTAACAATAATATTGAAATAATTGAGACGGAAGAAGATTCACAAGAAAGTAATCAAAAGACTGCAACAATTCAGTATAATAATGATAAAGCGTTGAATGAAGAGATAACAATTAATAACAACAGTAATCTTGAAAACTCTTCAGAAAAACAACTTTATGAAAAAGATGCAAGACAATTATTAAAGGAAGAAATAAGTGCAAAAATTGAACTGGAATCTCCAATAACAGTACAACATTCAATTAAAGCTATTGAAATAAGTACTGCTGTAGATGATATGGCTATAATTAAAACTCAAAGTAAAATTAATGATCTTCTTGAATATATTGATAATTTAAAAGAGGCAATATCACAAAAAATTGTTGCCTCCAAAAAGGATTTACTTGAGGAAACGGGAGTGAATTTGTTAAACCTTAAAAAGGAATTTGATGAAAAGTTATTGCAAAAAATTGATAAAAAGGACATTTTCCACCTGTTAGCTTCTAAATCTAATGCCAAGGATATTGACAAATTACATTCTGATTATGATTTCCTACTTTCTATGTATGCTAGATTAGAAAAAGAAATTCAAGAATTGAACGAGTATAAATTTCATTCAAAATCGCCACAACCAAACGCTAATAATCACAACAATAATAATAATAACTTTCCAACAACCAATCTGAGAAGTGCTAGTGCCATGTCATCATCTCCACCAATTTCAAATTTAATTTCAAATTTTGTTGTAGATAATTCTGAAAAGCACATGAGAAAGCGAGCATATTCAATAACTGAAGATAAATTTGATAAAACATCTGTTCTACATGCTGGGTTCAATTCAAAAACTGCTGATAGATGGAGGAATAGAACTGTAAAATCAGAAAGATTGTCACCCATTGTAGTAAGGCCAAGTTCAGAAAATGGTTTAATTGACTCAATTGGTGAAGATGATGATTTAAATGATAATAATAATCAGGATAATAATAGTGATTGGGAAGTTAATTTAATAGGTACTGATTCTAAAATTTATAGATTTGGAACGAAGAATGCCGCTAGTCTTTTAAGGCCAAAAATTCCTGATTTTACATCTAATCTTGATGATGAGGGAGAGTCAAATAAGTTTAATAATCAAAGTAAACTCTTTCCAACAATTAACAATAATAATAATAAGGATATGGTAGGACGAAGTCTCAATTTGTAATGTTGTTGTTTAGATAACGAGCTTTCTACATTTTCATTTTAGAAAATTTCTTCTTCTTACTATTTGAGATGCTTGTGAGGATTGTAATTGTGATGATTCCTGTTGTTGTGATTGAGATGCATTCCAATTAATTTTTGTAGATTCATTATTTATAATTTCCTGTCTCATGACAGAGGATAAAACAAATTCATTGGTAAAGAAATATGTATTTTTAGGATTTTTCTTTCCAGCATCAACAAATATTGGTATTAATTGTTCTTCGCAATATTTAAACTATATTGTAAATAATTAAATAATTAAATACTTACATCTTGTGAACAAGTTATAATACAAATATTATCATGAATCTTTAATTCTGATTTAAGAGAACTACATGTTGATAAAACTAATCCACCATTACATTCAATAATTAATTTCATTTCTTCAGGTTTTGGTTTTACATTTGGAGTAATAAAGAAATATAATGTATCAAATAATAAACACTCTTCATCTTCATCTCTTCTATTTAATACTTCTTTAAGTGTTATTCCAAATTTCTCTTCTCCTTCTTCATCTAATAATCTATATTCATCTTCTTGTACCCAATATTTTGATTTAGAACTATTTTCAATCCAGTCAACTGAGACAATATGTGGTGTATTACCTAGTGCACATAAAAATTTAACAGTTCTTCTAATTTTATCAGTCACTAAATGTGTTAATCTACAACCTTGTAATTCAGTAATATAATCTTCTTCTTCTACTAATAATCCACCTAATCTTTCAATTGCAATCTTATTCTTAAATGTTGGTTGAATTCCAGTAAAGAGAATATGTGGATATTGAAATTTACTCTTATTATTCTTTTTTCTAGATTTACTTGATTTTCCAACAAACAATTTTCTTTCTTCTTCTTCTTCTTCATTATTAGAATCCTCATCACTTTCATCCTTAATAAAACGCTTTCTTTTATCACTACGTTTTTTCCTTTTCGTTGTTTTTGTTTTCTTAATTGTCTTTTCTTCTTCTTGTGTAATTAAAACTTCAAATTCATCATTCCCTTCTTCCCTTTCTTCTTCCTTCTTTTCATTCTTTTCATTCATTGTCGTTATTGTTGTATTGTTATTCTCACTACTTTTATTTTCCTTTTCATTGTCACTATCTAATATTGCCCTTAATTCTTCTTCAGTTAAATCATTCAAATTATCTTCTTCATCTGAATGAATATTATTAACACTAAAACCATTACTTTTAAAACTTGTCGTTGAAACACTATTAGCTGTATGTATAACTTTATCATCATTATTTACAGAAAGAATAGATTTATCCTTTTTTTCTTCTTCTTCATTATCTTCAATATCCGTATCATTATTCTCCTTTTCATCATCATTTAATTGTAAAGGAGAAGGTAATGGATTTCTAAAAGAAGTTGTATTGTTACTGTTTGTATTGTTATTATTAATTGTTCTACTTGTCGTTAAGGCAGAATGTAAAGGATCATTAAAAGAACTAATAATTGGAGTAGCCTTACTAAAACTTCCTAATGTTCTTATACTACTTGTAGTAGATGATGGTGTAATACAATCTAATGGAGTTTGAAAGATTTTAGCTAGTGCTGTTCTATTATTATTCTTTGGCGTTTTATGCATAAATGAATCCCTAAATGTTTGAGGAGATTCAAAGGCTAATACTTTTCTTTCATTGTTTTGTTCTTCTTTCTCTTCTTGTCCCTCTACACCTCCTACCATTAGAAAATCATCATCTTCGGGAGTTGCTAACTTTGTTAATGGCGTTTCAATAACAATCTCAGATAAGCTAGCTCTCTTTCCAAATCTTTGTTTTGATGGTTCCGGTGTTTCTAAGGCTAACACTCTACTACTGCTACATGACCCCAAAGACATTGATAATCGTAAATCATTATTATTACATAACAAACTCTTTGGTTCTTGATGTTTTACAATTACTTTACATGAAGAAAAACAACTACTTGTAGTACTATTTCTTGAAGTTAACCTTAATGGAGAATTAAATGAAATATTCGTTAACGTTAGTGGGGTAACCTTAGATAAAGATAAACAATGATTAGAATCGCAACCCGTATTATTAGTATTAGTAGCAATCATATCACTACATTCACTAGAACTCATTAATCCACTCAAAGAAGGTTTC
This sequence comes from Willaertia magna, assembly GCA_902984215.1. NCBI lineage: Eukaryota > Heterolobosea > Eutetramitea > Acrasida > Naegleriidae > Willaertia > Willaertia magna. Next base: position 17,745 of record CADWAF010000698.1, read on the forward strand.
TTCTTCTTTTTAGGAGTAGAAAGTAAATCTACCGTTGTTGTTCCTAAACCTATATTAGACCCAAAACTTAAATGATTTGTATCTATCTCACTACTAAATTCTACTTTACATACAACATCTCCAAATAGTAAGATATTTCCATGAAGTATTTGATATAATCTATTCGGAATTAAAATACATTCTTTTTTATTCTTCTTCTTCTTTTCATCTTCTTCTTTCATATCGTTAATATCGTTATTATTATTTAAAACTATTTTCTTACATATTATTCTAGATTTATTAGTAGAATTTAAATCTTCAATAAAACAAAATTCATCTTCAGATAATTCAATTGCTGCATGTGGAGATGAAATGGAACGTTTATTAATATGAATTTTATACTTTTCATTCTTTTCGGGATTTCCTCTTGTTATAATTGTTCTACCTACAAATATTGGAATAGTAACTACATTTTTAACTTGTAGAGTAGTAGAAGAGTAATTTACAAAATTTAGATAGGCTTTTGCTTGTTCTTCTTGTTTATTATTATTGGATGATTGTAATAGTGGTGATGATGTCTCCAGAACTTGAGTTGTTGCTGGAGAACAATCTTTGCTCATTTTAAAAAATTTAAAAAAATTTTGGAGGGAAAATAACGGTAACTTCTAGCGTTTGCAGGAATTTTTTGGCTTAATAATAAGGAAGCTTTAAAAACAGAGAAAAACGTAAAAGCAAATTGGTCTAGTTCTATGCGATTCGAAAAGTGAATACTACAAGTGCAGGTAACAATAGAAATTTTTATTGTTATTTGTTGAATGCATGTTGTAAATGCCAGTTGTCTGGTTTTGTAATCTTGTCATTCTTTTTACAATACGCTTTTGCAAATAATAAAAAAAAAATGGAAGATAATCCAAATGAATGGTATGATCCTTATCCACAAAATGGTTTAGAAGCCACACCGAGAGTTCCACTAATTGATTTAGTTAGTTTAGGAATGAAATCTGCAGTAAAAGAATTTTTACAAAATCCCAAAGTTAATATTGACACAATGAATGATTGTGGTTCTTATGCAACGCTTATTGCAATTGAAAGAAATGATTTGGAAATGTTACAATTATTATTAAATCACAATGCTAAATTATATGAAAGAGATTTGGG
>CADWAF010000705.1:0-11555 GCA_902984215.1 Willaertia magna
TTTCTTTTGTTAAGAAATTGTCAAATAATTATTCATGCTCCTGTAATACTTTAAAACAACAAACAAATTTATCAAAATATTTAAATATAAATAATAATTTCAAATATTATACTACATCTTTAATAAAACGTCAACAAAATAACAATTCCGATGAAGAAGAATACCCTAAACAACCAGGTCAACCAGAAGGTGCAAGACTTTTAGATAAATATAATTTAATTCAATACGATCCGTAAGTATTTAAATTAATTAATATTAAAAACTTAATATCTTTTACAATAGTACAGTAATGTTTATCTCAGGCTACGCTCAACGTTCTTTCTTTGTAGGTAACACTAGAATCTTCGGAAGTGCATTCTTCACAAAAACACAAGCCTTTATATGGGATGTTAGCCATCCAGATGATATTACCATTGAAAGCCTTAGTTTTGCAGAATATCTAAATCCAACTCCTACCGTACTGATAGTAGGTACAGGACAAGGCTTAACAAAGTTGAGTCCTGAAATTCATCAACATTTCCGAGATGTTGGTATTGTAATTGAAGAAATGAATTCAGTTGCAGCGATAGGTACATTTAATGTTTTAGTACAAGAAGGTAGAGATGTTTGTTGTGCTTGTATCTCTTTAGAACCGGTTGAAGTAAAGAATTTAACGCCAGAAAAAACACCACAAATCTTTATGGAAATTAATGAGCAAGCTGCTAAGAGACAAGTAAAACCAATCTTTTAATTGATTTGTTTAATAATTTATTTATTTAATTTTTGCACATTTATTAATCTACGTATTGACTCGCAACCACAGCTTGAGCTTCTTCCATAACGTCTGCAACATAAGGTCCCCTAAGTAAATAAGTCTTTAAATCAATAATATTCTTACTATCTACATTAGCAATATTAGGGAAATGATGTAATGTTTGATATAAAACTTGAACTACCATAAACTTCCATTCTCTTGTTTCTTTATCTGGTTCAGTTGTCCTATTTGTAATGAAATCGAAAAATCCTGGATAATTATTGATATGGTCACGAATTAAATGTATTCTAGTTGACATTCCTTTTAATACATGGTATAATGCACATCTAGTTTCTGGGAATGGTTCTTTTAATGAGTACATTAGATAATTCATTAAATAACTATTAGAGATATTTAAATTTGAATTATTTGTTAAATCTACACGTTTACGTAATACATTATTTTCTAATTGACCAACAAATTGATCTATGTCTTCATCTGTTAATTTATTGGATTCTAAAAGGGATCCAAATCCATGAAGAAATGCTCTTCTTAATTGATCATTTAAAGAGTCAACTAAAAAACTTAAATACTTTACACAATGTTTTGAATTCTCCAATAAAACTTGTTGAAATACCTTTCTTGATCCTTTACATAATGTGGCAATCACTGTAACTGCAACAATTTGAGTTTCTTTTTGATTTGTATTTGATAAATCTTCATCAAATAACTTATCTATAATAACTTTAGGGATAATCATATCATCATTATTTTCAAAGAATAAATCTTCCTTTTTATCTGATAAATCAGCAATTAATTGTAAAATAAAAGAATAAATAATTGTATCTTCAATATTTTGTAAAAGAATATCAATTAACATTTTAAAACCACCTTCTTTTGATAAATAATTTATTCCACGATTTTCAAAACTACTTAAACTAAATAATTTAAATATTTCTAAATAATTTAATAAAACTAAAATATCATTCTTATTTTCATTTAATTCATTTATAAAATAATTAAATATTTTATTCTCAATAATTAAATTAAATGCTCTTTCTGATTTTCCACTAATTTTTGACATTAATTCATAAACTCTAAATTTATAAATTTCATTTTTATTTTTTAATAAATTTAATAAAGGTTCTAAAAATAAATTTTTATATTCAATAAAAAAATTATTTAAACCTTCTTCATTTCCACAAATATTATTAATAATTATATCATTTACAATTTTTACAACAGAAATCTCATCATCTATCATCCCTCTATTTAAAATCTCTGCAAATGTTTCAGGTTTACTAAAAATTACATTAAATTTACATCTTTTAATCTGATTCATAACTAATCTTCTAACATGTTCAAATGGATGTTGATATCCTTTCAATAAAAACTCAAAAACAATATTATCTTTTAAGATTGAATATTCAACATTTACTTCTTGAATTAATTTACTAAAAACTGAAACGATTAGATTTAATTGTAAATGTGAAGTGGTATCGAAACATGGTAGAAAGGTAGTGATTGGTATTTGATTTAAAATTTGATTAATTCTTTCTTTTTCTTCTTTTAAATCACCTTGTTGAAGTAAATAGGCTTGTAAGTTTTGTAAGGCTTTAATGATGAAAGCGCTTTTCCCACTTTCAAGCCAATCTTTAGTTTGTTGTACGTTCATTTTTTTTCTTTAAAAAGAGGATGAAACTTTTGAAATAATTATTTCTATTTATAGCAAGCCTTTATTTATTATTGTTAATGAAGATACATTGAAAATGGAGCTTAATTTTGTAAACGCTTTAGTTGACAAAATTTTAAAAGTAAATGAGGAGGAATTGCAAAATTTAATAATTGAAAATTACAAATACAAGTTAGACGAAGAGACAAAAGATTTGTATGAATCTACTTTACAATCTTTTATTGTGGGTTATTTATTTTATTTATTTAAAATATTCCATAAAAAAGTTAATAAAAACGATACAGTTGTAAGAGTGATGGAGAGTGTTTATGAATTTTTGAAAATTACAAAAATTTTATATAGATTTCCAGATGAAGAGGAAAATGAATAAAACTGATAATAACTTTACAAATTTACTATTATATCAACAAAATGGTTCAATTTTTGTAAACATTGTAATCCTAATAAATTTTCATCTCTTATTTCATTTATCTGATATTCATTAGAATAAATGTAAAAAGATAAATGTCTCATCAAAATTGGGAAAAAGAACCTTTCTTTATAATTAAAATATTTTCTAAATCGTGATAAATCAAAATTACAAAGTTGAGTATCTATTCCCAAAAAACCGTTTGAACCACATACATAAACATTATTATTATTTGTACTAATCATATTAAAATCATTAAAACAATCGTAAATATTATTAATAAACTCTCCTTCTATATTGTCAATTACAATTTTTGTAAAAATATTTCTGTTTTTATTGTCACCAATACCTAACGAACCGACTAAATTATTTCCGCAAGTATAAACTTCATAGTAGTTTGTTAAAATTAAAGAATTAAACATTGAAGTTGAAATTTTAATTATTTTAAAAGGAAAATTTAAATCCGTTAATTTATATCTATTTAAATCATCACCTAAACCAAGTTGACCGTAAAAATTATATCCTGAAACGAAAACTCTTCCATTTTTATCTAAAAATAATGCATGCCACAACATACAACTTATATCTTTAATTTTTAAATCTTCAATTAATGTTATTTCGTGCACTTTTTTTCCTAAACCAAGTTGACCATGTTTATTGTCCCCTATGCCATAAATAGATTTATCAGTTACAATAAATAAATAATTTTTCACTTTTTTTGCACCAAATAAAGAGGATGAAACTTTTGAAATATTTATTTCTATTTGTGGCAAAGTTTTATTTATTATTGTTAATGAAGATACATTAAAAGTGGAGCTTAATTTAGTAAACGCTTTAGTTGACAAAATTTTTAAAGTAAATAAGGAGGAATTGCAAAATTTAATAATTAAAAAGTACAAATACAAGTTAGACGAAGAAACTAAATTGTATGAATCTACTTTACAATCTTTTATTGTGGGTTATTTATTTTATTTATTTAAAGTATTCCATAAAAAAGTTTATAAAAACGATACAGGTGTAAGAGTGATGGAGAGTGTTTATGAAGTTTTGAAAATTACAAAAATTTTATATAGATTTCCAGATGAAGAAGAAAATGAATAAACTAATAATAACTTAAATACTTTACAACTTTACTATTATATCAACAAAATGGTTCAATTTTTGTAAACATTGTAATCCCAATAAATTTTCATCTCTTATTTCATTTACCTGATATTCATTAGAATAAATATTAAAAGATAAATGTCTCATCAAAATTGGGAAAAAGAACCTTTCTTTATAATTAAAATATTTTCTAAATCGTGATAAATCAACATTACAAAGTTGAGTATCTATTCCCAAAAAACCGTTTGAACCACATACATAAACATTATTATTATTTGTACTAATCATATTAAAATCATTAAAACAATCGTAAATATTATTAACAAACTCTCCTTCTAAATTATCAATTACAATTTTTGTAAAAATACTTCTGTTTTTATTGTCACCAAGACCTAACGAACCTACTAAATTATGTCCACAAGTATAAACTTCATAGTAGTTTGTTAAAATTAAAGAATTAAACATTGAAGTTGAAATTTTAATTATTTTAAAAGGAAAATTTAAATCCGTTAATTTATATCTATTGAAATCATCACCTAAACCAAGTTGACCGTAAAAATTATATCCTGAAACGAAAACTCTTCCATTTTTATCTAAAAATAATGCATGCCACAACATACAACTTATATCTTTAATTTTTAAATCTTCAATTAATGTTATTTCGTTAAAATTTCTATGCACTTTTTTTCCTAAACCAAGTTGACCATGTTTATTGTCACCTATGCCATAAATAGATTTATCAGTTACAATAAATAAATAATTATCTCCACATTTAATTAAATTAATTTTTTCTAAAATCTTAATACCACCCATTTTCATAAAAGAACTACTCTTGGCTGTTCCAAATTTTCCAGAAATAAAAAATTCATTATCTGTGTTTACAATAATTGTAAAAAAATCAGAGCTAGCCAAATGAATAATTTTTCCAAAATTAAAATCAATTTTCTTAAGTGTACTTTCATTCGCAACCTTGTCTTCACTTCCATCCAACCCTAATTGTCCAAAATGGTTTGTACCATAAACAAATACTTCATTATTGTTAGTCAAAAAAATAAAATGATTTCTTCTAAAAGAAATTAATTGAATAATATTGTCTTGTAAATCTTCTATTTTCTCTAACTTTAGATTTTTCCCATCCTCTGCTTGATGAAACACATGCACCTTAAACATCTGCATTTTTTTCACTTTTTTTGCACCAAATTTCAACTCGTACTAACAGATAAAAAGTTAAACAAAAAGTTCAATGATTTTCACAAAAGTCAATAAACATTACTGTTTTTAATTTTTATTTCAAAATTAATGAGTAACATTGAATAAAGCTGCAGATTCAGCTAAAACTCTAGAGTGTGGATGTTTACTACCACATTCACCTTCACAAGCAGCAAAAGCAAACTTATATTGACCTGGGAACCAAATAACTTCATTTTGTTGATCATCTTCAACTCTAACATCAACCTTAATTTCATAAGCACCAGGTGCAAATCCAGCTGGAACTAATTCTCCACCACTAATATCACCAGTAACTGGACCTTCAACACCATATTCTAATTCACCAGTACCAGTTTGGTTAAAGATTTGTAATTGAGTAATTGCAGTGAATTGTGATCCTTTTTGAACAACTTGTGGAATAACTCTAGAGTTAACGAAAGCTGCACATTGTGGGAGAGTACAATCATGGATTGGACAGATTCTTAATTCTTGACAAGCAAAGATAGCATCAAGATCTGCATTTTCAATAATTTTGATAAATTCAGTTACACCAAGATAATCACAGACCAAGTTACATGCCATAACAGTAAGTGATCCATAGGATTGTAAATAACCACATAATTTACCACATGAACCGATAACACCTGCGTTTAAGATAATGTTAACTAATTGATTGATTGTTTGATCTAATAAACTAATACATGTTGGACATAAATCAATACCACCCTTTGCTTTAACTTCATTAACTTGTTTTAATGGAGTAATAGTTGTTCTAAAGTATTTATTGTATTTCTTATTCTTTGGATTGTTTAAAATTCTTCTTTTAATATCATCCTTTAATTCTTGAATGTTTTTAAAAACCTTTCTGTTATCGCTTGCAGCTAATAAGAAAGGTGCAACGAAGAGTAAAGTTGCAACTAAACAGAGAACGATAAATGTTCCTTTCATTGTGTAAAATTTGTTTATTTTTTTAGAGCTGGTAAAACAGTTGATCTTTGATTTTGTCCTTTTATTGTGGAAAACAGTTGATTTTTTACAATGTCATTGTGTGAATCGATTGGATAGTATTCAATGCTAACCTTATTAACGCGAGAAATTCATTTAGGAGAATTTTACTGTGGTTTTTATGGCGGGTTTCATCAGGTAAATAAAGTGATGGGTTTTATTGAGTTACATGATGTAATTTACTAACTGTGTTATTTTATTGTTGTGATTTATTTATTCTAATCCTCTAAGGACAAGAGCAATTTCTTTCTTCTTCAAATTTCTAGATGGGAAGTAAGAACCTAAAACTGCAACAACTAAAGCCATACCTAATATTGAGAAGAATAAATACCATGGGAAATCGAATTGGAATGGCATCTCTAAGAAAAGATTGAATTGTGCTGTTAAGGTCATTGCAATGACACAACCAATAATTGTTCCACAGAAGAACGCAGAAACAACTAAGCAAAGAGCTTCATAAATATAAGCACGAATAAGAGCATTCACAGATAAACCAATAGATCTCAAAACACCAAATTCCCAACTATTATCCCTGACATTTGCTGTGAAGGATAAAGCTAACATAAAGAAACATAATATAATGGCAAGCGCAGCTACAACATTGAAGAATGCCATTAATGCATAAGTAGCTGTTCCAGTAGATGCGATGATATCTCTTACATTTTGGATACTTGTGAAGTCGCTACTAACAGATGCTTGTAAACCATTAATGACATCTTGAATTTCAGTTGAGTTTGCGTCATCCCTTAATCTAATAAATAGTTTTTCAAAAGGTGTAGATCCATCATAATCAGCACCAACTGATTGGGCAGCTTGTTGAGCAATTTGTTTGTATGCGTTTAAATTAATTAATACTGGAGTACCAGTTAATGATGTTAACTCAAGTGATGAAAAGAAGAAACCAGGCATCTTATAAACTAAACTTCTTGCCTTACCAATGAAATCAATAGTGCTTGATCTTCCAGTTTTTGGGTTTCTTGTACTAAATTTAATTTGTAATGGTGTTTTGACATTAACACTAACAGAAGGAGACATTGCCTCAGATGCAATAAGATCTATATATTGTGTATATTGAGAACCTGGATCAAAATCTAAAGATGCATTTTCACTTAATCCTAATTTCATACCACTGAATATTCTGGAAGGTGTAAAACCAGGAATTTCGCCATCAACTAATGCTTTTCCAGCGTCATCATATAAACTTTGCATAACATCTGGCTTGCCACCAGTGATATTGTATTTAAATTCATCGTCAATTTGTGAGTAAAGGAAATATCTATTCTCTGTTACTTGAAGGAAATTTCTTTGTAAACCAAAAACTCTAACAGTTCTAGTTGGGAAAAAGGCAAGAGAGGAGAACCTTACACCAGTAATAAACTTTGGTGTTCTACCCATGTTAAAGGTTTGATAAGTATAATCTACAATAGGTGGTCCATTATTACCATTATTTGTCACATTTCCATTAACCTTAGCATATCTTTGGTTTTGTATTGCAATAGCTTGATTTAATTTATCTACAGGTAAATGATAGTTTCTATTGGTAACCATTACCACGATATCAGCACCAAGTAATTGTTCTACACTAGCACGAATATTTACTGCTTGTAAAGAAAATACAACACCAGCAAAAATAATGAAAGAAACTGAAAGAGTAAACATCAAGAATGTTTTACTACTTCTCTTTCTGTGACCAGTCAAATTCTTAGAAATTAAGGTCTATAAAATAATTTTGTAAAATATGGTTCGATAAATTACTTACCTTTAATCTTCTTTCTTTTCCACATAAAATTAAATTCAAAATAATGCGTTCAAAGAATGGTTGTAACACCACAGCAACGAAACATAAACCAATTAACATTCCCAATAAAATTGCATTTAAAATTGAGAAGAAAAGTGGTAAATCTTGGAAGATAAAACTGTAAGGTATCATATAATATACAACGAAACCAATAATAACTAATAAAATAGAAATACCTGTTTGCCAAGGTTCCAAACCTAACTCTTCTAATTTAATCATCTTTACAGTGGTTTCATTAAATGTTTGATGAGCAATATCTAAAGAATCTCTTAAAGTTCTACTTAATGCGTGACGAATTGGAATAATATTTGAAATCACAGGGATTAAAATACCTAATGCTATTGGAATCACAACTGCACCCCAATAGAACCATAAATTAATGTAAGGAGTTTGTAAGACATATTGTAAAAGATATTCTACTCCAATATTAGCAATAAAAGCTAATGTCATACCAATAATAATTGCAGGAACAGCAAAGTAGAGTGATTGGGCTGTAATTACTTGAATTAAAGAATATTGTCTTAGACCTAAAGCTCTTAACATACCATATTCATAGGTCTTTTCTTCAACATTAGACAATAACAAAGCAAATATTAAAATAATACCTAAAATTGCAAGCATGACAACAACTCCAACAAAGATTTGGTCAATAAATAAACTAATATACTTAGTTGCATCTAAAGCAGAAAGTAAAGGTAAAGTATAATCTACTGGATAATCCATTCCTATAGAGTTCATAATATTATTTGTAATGTCGATAAGTTGAGCATTTCTTTCATTTTCACTTTGTAAATAAACTGGAAAACGATTGTTCAATCTTCCATATAAACTTAAACTATATTGATTAATCGGTAAATTATCAAACGATTTTTTAAATCTTTCTTCATTATTGGTCAACTGTAAAAACAATCTAAATAATTGATTTTCAAATAATGATTTCCTAATTGTTTTACCAATATAATTACTGTCAACAATCATTACATTACCCAAAGCACTAGGATATTTACCATAATTTCCATCAATAGAATCAATTACTGAATATTCACCACCAACGGTTAATCTTGTACTGTTATTATTTAAATCACCACCAAACACTGCAGCAAAAACTTCAAAAGCTTCTTCTCCTGTAATTGTTAAAACTCCAAACCTATCAATAAATGGTTTTAAATTAGGAGGAATATTAACCCTCAAATCTTCAGCAACTTTAGTAATGTTTACAATATAAGTTTGTGAAAAATTAAATCCAGACATTTCAAATATAGTTCTAAGAATTTGTGTTTCATTTAAGAAACTGTCATTATTATCAGGAGTAATTCCTTGAGATATTTCTTCACTACTCCCACTAAAAGCTTGTATTAAAGTTGAAAAATCTATTTCAATATTTACTCTTTTACCACGATTTGGAATAACATCAATACCTCTTAAAAGTGAATCTCTTACGTGAACTTCACCTTCTCCAAGGGGTCTGTATGGCCAATTACGCCCAAGCCCAATCTTTTCTTCTCTTTCTGTATCCATAATTAATAACATTCCAGAAATATTCTTATGAGGATCATTGGCATTCTGAATATTCGCAAAGATAGCCCAACGCGGAGATGTACCAGCTAATGAAGGGTTACCTTTCGTTTTCAATTCAATATCTGTATGATTTACAAATGGTATAGTGGAAGTGTTAGTAAATTTAGGAGTGAAAAGTAGATCACCATCTCCAACGTTATCTTCGGAAAGTTTAAGAAAGATAAGAGGAGCCTTTAGAATAGAGTTATATAAGATACTAACTACAAAAACAACTATTCCAATGGTAATTAAACCTACAAGAAAACCCCAGAATCGTTTTTTAGTATCGGAAGTTACATAGATAATACTAAATATTAAATTACCGAAAAATTCTCGTATAGAAGATAAATAGGTTTTTTTAGATTCGGTTTCGAAAGTAACTCTTTGTTTTCTTCTTTTCTTTTCTTCTGGAGTTTCTTCTTCTCTTAATCTATTTTCAATAGAAACTCTATCTACTCTATCAATAGAATGAAAAGAATGTAAAGCCCCTTCTATAGGATTTGATAGTTTTAAATGTTTATCATCATAATCATTTTCATCATCGTCAATAGATCCATATGGTTTTTTTCGTTGTGTTAAAATGGAATCATTTGCTGACATTATTTTTGATGAATTTGATGCTGGGTCAATTATGAGTGCGCGGTGAGGACATTTGAAATAAGAATCTAATTAGAAAATATAAAAACAACGCTGTTTTAAAATTTGTAGTCAATTTAAAATATTGTAATAAATTTTTATTATAATTATTTTTAAATTAAATAAAATAAAAAATTATAAATTAATAAAAATTAATGTGTTATTTTTAATATGTTTTTAAATTTTGATTAATAATAATTAATGTTATAAAATTTTAAAATAACTATTTTTTAATAATTTTATTATATTTATTAACTTAAAAAATAATTTTTTTAAAAATAAATACAAAAAAAATAAAAAATTTTTATTAATTTTTTATTTAATTATTATAAAACTATTAAATATTTATTTTTTAATTAAATAACTAGATAAATTTAAATTTAAAATAAAATTATTAAAGAATTTTTATATTTTTTAATAAAATACTATTTATACATAGATTCATAAATAAAATATATTATAATTATAATATATTTATAGTTTAATTTTAAAAAATTTTAATAATAAATTTTATAAAGTTTAGATTTTAATATTATAATATCATATATTTTTAATATGCTTTAAATTTATAAATAATTTTTATAATTTTTTCAATAAATTCAATCTTAATTATTTATTTTTTATTATTAAATTATAATCGTTCAAAAAAGATATAAAAATTTTTAGAATTTGTATGTATATTTTATTAAAACAATATTTTTATTAATTTAATATACTAATTTTTTAACATATTTAAAATATTTATTTTAATAGATTAATAATTAAAATTTTTTAATTATTTTTGATAAAATATATAATTTATAATTATTATAATGAGAGACGGTTATGAATTCAATATTCACTACAGGACATAATGTTTGGCAAAAGTTTTAATGTTCATCTTTGATTATTATGTCTAAACATAATCTTATGCATTAGAATTATGTTTGAACATTGTGATTATGATCAAACATCATGATCAAAACTAAAACATTATAACCAAAACAAAAACTTTATATTTTTTGTTGGACTTAATCTCCAAAACAAATCCTGATATCATTTTTTACCTAAGAAAAAATGAAATTGTGCTCAAAAAAAAACATAATGCCTCAGTTTACCAATAATTTAACCTGATGTTTTGGTTTTGGTTATAATGTTTGGTCATAATCACAATGTTCAAACATAATCTTTTAATGCCCAGTCACAAAATTTAATGTTAAAACAAAATCATCAAGATCATGACTGACCCTCTAATGAAGTTGAGTTAAAATAATAGAATAAATAAAAGTAATAGTATAAATTTTGTTAGTATATTTTTTAATTAAGTTTATTAAATGTTTATTGTATTTTACTTTTAATTTATTGTAAAAAAAATGTTTTTATAAAATTGGTGTATAAAAAATATAAATATTTTTATTTCTAATGTCTACTT
>CADWAF010000706.1:0-12984 GCA_902984215.1 Willaertia magna
AAAACTTTACAAAAGAGAATATTTTACAACGTTTGAAAATATTATTTCATCCAAGTTTAAATGATTATTTAATTACTATACATTTAGAAAATCCTAATTTTAGACTTTTATTTAGAAATATTTTATTAAAATTATTATTTAAAAGTAATGACTATTATGGTTTTGAAGATACAACAAAATGTAATGAAATTATTGATTTTAATGATGAAAATAATTTAAGTTTTATTAGAAAAATATTCGAAAATCATTTACAATTTATTTTGGCAATATTGGAAAGTACAGGAACTGCACAAAATTACGATAAAGAATTCGCAAACTACTTGGGACATTATGTCTTCTCAATATTACTAATTTTAGGTAATTGTTTTAACGTCACAGGTGAACCTTTCCACGATAGAATATTTGGCTATTTTAGAAAGAATTTTGATGATGAGGGAACGAGACTATTTATTGAGACTGTAAAGTCTTTGTTGGAAAAGATTGAAAGGCTTCATACTTGTTTTCCTAAACCTATGAATGAGATATTTAAACAAGTTTTATTACGTTTTAAGAATATTTCTCTACAAAATAGTGAATTCAATCCTGTAAAGGGGGAATCTTTTAAAACACAAACAACACTAACTGATTATTTCTCTAAAAAATCTGATGATGATTTATCCAGTGATGATGAATAATTTAAGTCAATTAAGGCTTGTACTGAGATAGATTACAATAAAAACTAATGTATTAATTTAATAGAAAACCAACTCAAATAAATTATTTATTTAAAAAGCTTTAAAATGTTTAATCTAGTTTTCATGTTGTCTGCTCTTTCACCAGCAACAGAACCACTTGATAAAATATTTTCTAATCTAGTAACTTCTCCTTGGACATATTCTGCTCCCTTTTCAAGAATTCTAGTCATAAATCTAACATAATGTTCTGCATTTTGTTTTGCCTTACCAACTAATCCAGAAAGTTTTTCTTGTGCTTGTTTAACAATTTCCTTCTTTTCATCAGCAGTACCAGCAACAAACTTAGTAACTAAATCACTTAATTCAGTAACAACACCAGCATTTTCATTTAAAGAACCATCAAGACTACGAGCAGTACCTGCCTTTTGATTAAGATAATTTAACATAGAATCAACGTCTCTTCCTGCATTATAATCTTCTGGTTGTTTATCTGCACCTCTTGGGAAGAATTTAAGAGTTGGATAACCTTGAATTCCGAACTTTGATGCAACATCTCTATGTTTATCAGCATCTAATTTAGCAACAACAACATTATCTTCATTAACGAATGCTTGAGCAACCTTTTCATAATCTGGAGCCATCTATAAAGAAATAATATGAATATAAAAGGGATATGAATAGTTAACATACCTTCTTACAATGTCCGCACCATGGAGCATAGAATTTAACTAAAACATCTTTATCCTTATGCATAACAATTTCATCAAAGTTTGATGGATTTAAATCTTCAACAAATGTTGGAGCCTTAAAGATACGTAATCTAGCACTTGATTCCTTTGAATTAATAAAATCAACTAATGCTTCAACAGTTCTACCACTATTATATTCTTCAGGAACAGTAGATCCCTTTGGGAACCATTTTAATGTTGGATAACCTGAAACTGAATACTTTTGACATACATCTCTATGTTCATCACAGTTAACTTTTGCTGCTTGAACAACAGTACTCTTTGCTTTAGATAAGGTTTGACCTAACTTTGCATATTCAGGAGCTAAATTTTTACAATGTCCACACCATGGAGCATAAAATTCAACAATTGTACCTTTAGTACCATCTAATACTGAATCTACATTTGCTGATGTAATATCAATAATTCCTTCCATTGAACCTTCTGGGGAATCAGCAAATACTAGAGCAACTGCGAAAATTGCTAATAAAGCTAAAGTTAAAAATTTATTCATTTTTTTTAATTTTTTTTTAATATTTTGTTGATTTCGGAATTCTTTTCACTTTCCTTGTGAAAGTCAACATTCATTTGAGTTTAAAAGAAACACGTGTGAAACTTTATTACTACAACCACTTTACAAAATACTTTATAAAATACGGAATTACAAAATACATTTTAAAACAAAATATTAGTAAAATTTTAAAATTCTCTTGGTACTTCTTGAACTGGGAAGTATTCTTTTGGTGTTCTTTTTAATAAACAACACCAAACCAATAAACCAATACCAATACATAATAAACAACATCCACCTAGGATTGAACCAACTATAGCTCCAATTAGTGCTCCACTTAAAGTTCCTGGAATATCTCTATATTTATAATTATACCAAATTTCAACACTTCCAGGAGATTTTACAGGATTAGCAAACTACACAAAAAACAATAAATTTAATAAATTATATAATTAATTACTTACGGCTAAAACAATTGGTTCAGTTGTTCGGTAATCAACAGTAGCATTGTAATTTTGTTGGAAATTTGTTAGTTCAGATACCATATAAATTTTATTATAATAATCTTTTCTCCATTGGAAATAATCTTGTTTATTCTTTAGAATTACAACGTCACAAGGTCTACCTATACATTGAACTTCATAAGTTAGTAAAACATTTGTTGGAAATTCTTTAAAGAGAACTTGATCCGGTGCAATTGTGGCTGTGTGGTAAGCAGTAAATAAATGTAGATTGGTATTGTTAGGTTTGTTATATGTTTGTCCTTTTACTAAAGTCACTAAACAGATCGATAATATGATAGAAATATAAACCAGAGTAGAAGAGGTTTTCATCATTTTTTTTGTTAGTAATTTGTTGTTTGATGTCTTGTCAAAAGTCTCTTCATAATTTGCAAGAAAAGAAAGAAAGAAAACTTATTGTGAAAGAACAAATACTGCTGTTATATACAAAATTTATTTTGTTTTACTCTTCCTTAAATTCAAAGTTTTCAAATTGATAATTAACTTTGGCCACCAGTTGTCCTTCAACATTTACAATCATTTCGTAATCTCCTTGCTTAATAACTAAGTATTGAACCAAAAACAATCCCTCTCCCAAGTATTTTATATTAGATTTAATATTCTCTGTGTGTTGTTTAGTCTCCTTTTCCAAGAAATCAACCTTAACTGATTGTATTTCTTCTTCGTCCATATTTGTGTATTTTTCTCCTTGGTCATCATAAATTTGTATTTGGAAAGATCTATTGGTAACTTTAGCAGAGTAAGGATTTGGAGGTAATACTTTTATACGCTTTGGGGAGTTAGCTATTGGAACACCATTTACACGAGCATCAACACTGTAGACTCCAGGAACTAAAGGTTTAAATTGACAAGGTCTGACACCATTTGGTTTGACTTCAAACTTTACAGGTGTGTAAGGTTGTTTGTGGGAAGGACAATCATCCAAAGAAACAGAGACTTCTAAATCTTCACCTCCAAATATTAATGGTTTGTTTTCGTCTGTTTTTAGTTGAATATCGAAAAGAACTGGTTGGTGTGCATTGGACTCTTCTGGTAATTTGGCAATTTCACATTTGGTTGAATCCGGTCTCCATACTTTCTCTTTAGCGTGCAATTGGAATGGTGAATTTTGAATTGGTTCATCATTATATTTTGCTGTAACCTTATGTATTCCCTTTGTTTTTGGTGTAAATTGATAAGGACGAATACCATCTTCTCTAGGTGGGAGAGGGGTAATGTCATCGACAGGATTGCCATTGGAATCTGAAATTTCAATGTCAAATTGAGCATCTATAGGAGCAACAACATTTACACCATTTAAATCTTTAGGCCTTATTAAAAGTTTTGTTGGTGTATCTACATATGCTTTTTGAGGACCTAAAAACTCACTGTTTGAGGCATCTACGCCGTCAGTAACGATCAAGTCGAATGGGGAGAAAGGCAATAAGGAATTTTGTAAAAATATATCAAATTGATAAACACCAGCTTCTTTTGGAGAGTGTTGAATGGTATATGTTCCATCTGAATTATCAACTACGTTTGCAACTCCAATTGAGGTTCCATTCTTTTTAGATAAATCTTTGTAATAAGTTATGTCAGCAGTAATTTTTTCACCACAACTTTGTGTGACCAATTGACCTTCATTGTCTCTGGTTTGGAATGAAAATTGAAGTGAAAGGTCTTTAGAGGCATTCAAATCACCGCCATGAACCAATTCATGATCTATTATTGTACAGTAATTTGCATCCACTGTTGGTATTACCTTAATTGGTGATTGAACAACTGGAACACCATTTAATTTAGCAATTAATTTGAATTCTCCAGGAATTGGACAGGTATATGTTACATCATACGTTCCAGTATTGTTATCATCAGTAAATATAGTTGCACTGTCATTGTTCTCAAAGCTCACTTCAACAATATCTCCTCCTCTTTCTCTTTTGTTACCGCTAGAGTCACAAGCAATTATTGAAAATTGTTGTGGTTGTTTGCATTTGATAGTTGTTTGTAAATCATCAACTATTGTTTTACTTGGATCAGTTTTATCCTCAACTAATAACTTAACTGGGCTGTTGGAAATAGGAAGACCATTAAGAATAACCTCTAATTCACAAATACCAGTTTTTAATGGAGTAAAAGGAACTGTGTATGTACCGTTTTGATTGTCAACTGGCTCACGTACAAGTAAAGCTCCATTCTTAACTTCAATATTTATTCTATCCCCTCCGTCCAAAATATCATGTCCATTAGAATCTTTTACTTGTACGTAAAACTCATTTGGTGTTTCAACTATGCATGCTTTATACGGTTTTGTCTTTTGTTCTGGATGATACAAGCAATCACCATAAGCTAAAGAATCATTTGAGCTTGCCTCTGGATGAACAACAACAGGATATGGAGAATATCTAATTGGTTTACCCTTTACCTTAATATCTACTAAATACGTTCCAGGTCCTTCAAATGATTTCATATCAAAAGCAGCGCTACCATCATCTCTAAAGTTTACTTTACATGGTTTAGGATCGGATTTGGAGTTGTAATTAGGGGCTGTTACAAATGCTTCAATAGGACCTAGATTTTTCAAGTTGACTGGCTTACCATCTTTCTTTTTAGCAAAAACATATACTGGAGCTACTTCTCCTTCCTTTAAACCATCTCTTAAGCCTTCACCTTCAGCATCTATTTCTAAGTCATCCTCATCAATAATTTCATTTTCCTTATTACTTGAATTAACACCAGTTGGGAATGTTGGTTGGATGGGTGCTGAAATCTCAATAGGAGGGGTTGCATTATCTTCTACTTCTTTCTTAGTTTGTTTCTTTTCTTTTTCTTCTACGTCAATACATCTAATTGCAACGTGAATATCTCCTGAAACTTTATCCTTAGATGTTCTCTAAAATTAATTTAGCCTATAAACATGAAAGTTAGCGAAATACTTACCTTTGCCAAAGGCAACCAAACTTCAACCCATTTTCCGGTTGTTTCTTTCAATGCAGCATATTCATTAAATTGTATAGTAGCTTCCCCTAAAAAATCATGTTCATCACTTTTATTCCAATCATAAACTAATTTTTATAAAATAATTATTTTTTAAATATTTTTTTAATTTAATGTTCCTCTATCTTTTCGGAAAAATATTAAATCTTACCTTCACATCTTATACTCATTGGTCTTCTTGTCTTTTTCCAATTAGCAACAAATAATTCTAAAGTTTGTTTCCATTTAGGTGTATTAGTTTTTGTTGCTTTTTCAGTTGTACATCTGGGAAAAGTATCTTTTAGAACATAAATTCCGACATATGGATTAGGTTTATGTAAAATACTACTTGGCAAATTTCTTGCCTCTATGACTTGTACTTGTACTTGGATATCATCAGGTTTTCTATCGGTTTCTTGTACAACATGAGAACGTGGTCCAGATAATTCTTTTTTACTTTGTTCTCCCAACACTGGCATCTTTTTTTGAATGATTTTAATTGTCAAAATTGACGATTAGTGACTTGATTACTGTAAGATCAGCTCCGCGCCAAAAATTACTGGGAATGGTTGTTTTAAAGTAATGATGGTTATTTACATTGTTTTATTATTGATGTGTAAATGTTATTTAACACAAGCCACTCAAATCAATTTCTTTAATGGCATCTTTAATTCTAAGGAATAAGTTTGTCTTCCATGTATCTAATCTTTTCAACTTATCAAAATTCCTTAATGCAATAGTGAATTCCTTAATGCTTCTTGTTTTAATTGCTCCAATCATTTGTTCCATTAGTTGACATTCCAAAGAATCTACAAAAAACATATCCAATTCTTTATATTCTTTTAATTTCTCCTCCATTTCATCAAATGCTGTAAACCCTGTTAAATTATCACCATCTAACATGTCAACATTGTTCTCCAAATTGGTTTTCAATTGCCACATTAAAAAGCAAATAAAAGCTTTCATTAAATATTCTCTAGTTTTCCATTTTCCAAGATTATCACTTACAACTATTTGAGCAGCTTTTTCAAAGGAATCTATTGCTTCTTTATATTTCTCTAAAGTTCCTTGAATTTCAGCTAATTTTCCTAAGCATTCTAAAGCAGTGGTTTTAAGTTGAGAGCTTTCAGAATATTGGATAGCCTTTTCGTAATGTTTACAAGCTTCCTCTAATTCTTCACTTTCTTCAAGGAATTTAGATAGCTCTGTTTCTTCTTTTGCTGCCCTACTAAATCTGCCTTCTTCACAAAGAATTTGAACAGCTTTGGTGGTGTTAGCGATTATTTGTTGATTAAATTGACTGTCATTTGTCATTTTGTAACAATTTGATATTTCAAGGTAAACATTTGCAATTTCCAATTGATTTTTCTCGTTTTCCAAACAAATAATAGTTTTCTCTAAAGATTTAATAGCATCTTCATAATGTTGCGTCAATTTAAATAAATTTGTTGCTTTTTGAAATAAATCTAAAGCGTCACCATATCTATCACCCAAATAAATTAATCTACTGATTACACTGGTGCCTTGTTGAAATAAATCTTTTGCTTTATTGTAATTACTTTCATCTAAAGACATTTTTTCTTACTTGATCTGGAATAGTTCTCAATTAAACGATAAGCTTTTTAAACTGAAAAGTTGGCAACCGTTGAATGACAAAGCAAATTCACAAATTTCGTCTTTGCTACCTTCTACTTCTCTTCAACACAATTCTAGACTGCACAACGCGTTATGTTGGCGTTATCTTTTTGAACAAATAATAGAATGGTTTAAATTTCAATTTTTAATACATTTATAAAACAAAGGAAATCTCGGAAAAGACGTAAAAATATTAAAAGAAAAAATGAACAGAGAATTATTAAAGTCCATCCTCCAATACTTAGAAAAAGACGGAAAGGAAGAATCAAAAGGTAAGATGATCACGTTAAATAGAAAATATTTAATTTTTATTAATAATTAATCCGATTATAATAGTTGCTTGTGAAATGTTAAGAAATGCATATAATATTTCATCAACAAGTAGTTCTTCTTTAGATTTAGAAAAAGTTTGGAAATTAGGATGTGAAAAACTTGGAGTTACTGATGTTGAATCAGATGAAAAGTTTAAATCCTTCTTAAAACAATTAGAAAATATGGGTTACTTTAATAATACCACCGCAACCGATACTTATGAAAATAGATACGAAAAGGCTAAGCAAAAGTACCTTGAAAAGGTTAAACAACAAGGTGGAAGCGGATCATCATCCCAACAACAATCCACTGTTGACCCAGAAAAGGCTGAAAAACATAAAGAAGAAGGCAATGAAAAATTAAGAAATAGAGATTTTGAAGGAGCAGTTGAATGTTATAAATTAGCAATGAAACATAATCCTGAAAATCATATTTATCCAAGTAATATGGCTGCAGCATATATAAGTTTAGGTCAACATGAAAAGGCTGTTAAATGTTGTGAACAATCTATAAAGTTAAATGAAAATTATGTTAAATCATGGCAAAGATTAGCTCAAGCTCAAACTAAACTTTCAAGGAAAGAAGATGCAATTAAGAGTTATCAAAAGTTAATTGAATTAAATCCAGAATCAAAACAAGAATATGAAGCAAAGATTGAACAATTAAGTCAACCAGAAACAGCTACTAATCCATTTGCTGGATTAGGAGGATTAGGCGGTGGTTTCAATCCATTCGCTGGATTAGGTGGTGGTGCAGGTGGATTAGGAGGATTAGGTGAAATGTTAAATAATCCACAATTTATGCAAATGGCAATGAACATGATGCAACAACCTGGAATGCAAGAAATGGTTTCTAATATGATGCAAAATATGGGTGGTAATCCATTTGCAGGAATGGCTGGAATGGGTGGTGGTAATAATGAAGAAGAAACATCAACAAATCAACCAAGTATGAGTGAACAACAACGTGAAGTTATGGGTAAAATTTTAGAAGAACCAGAAGTTAAGAATAATGAAAAATTAACTAGAGTATTTACAGAATGTAGAGATAATGGTCCACAAGCTTTAATACAATATATGGGAGATCCAGAAGTTACTTCTTTCATGATGAAATATAGTTCAAAACTTTTTGAAGGTGCAGGAGTTCAAAATCCATTCGCTAATCTTATGGGAGGAAATCAATCAAACAATAAGGATGACGATAATAATAACAGTGGAGGTGGAAATATGTATGTTTAAATAAGTAAAAAGTGAAACAAATACTTTTACAAAACTTGAAAATACATTAAATATTTTACAACAATTTTTGGTTATGGAATTTGTTTAATTCTTTCTCTACTTTGTGAAACAGGCCAACTCTGCAAAATTAAAAAGGACTTGGTTACGTGATGGTGTATGTAAATCAACTAACTATCCTGCAGGTACAATAATTCTTAAGTTTTGAGGTAACATTGTAACATCTACACCAATAGCTTCCAATCTAGATAAAACATCATGTGCACTTTCACCAAATATCTCTGCTACACAATGATATCCAGTATAAGCTGCATCCATCAAAGACATAACGTCATCTCTCGTACTAATAATGCCAAATATCAATAAATGAGCACCATGCCTTAATAAAGCATTTAAAATAGCTCTTCTAGACAGTGTTGGATGTGTAGATAATTTATAAACGCCTGGAGTTGCAACATTCACACCACCTTGAGGTGCAATACTATAAATTAAACTACTTCTTTCTACAGCAGCGTCACATAAACGATTTATAAATTTTCTTCTAATATCAGCTCTTGTATGAGCCACTAATAATACACCAGCCTGTAAAGTTTCAACTGTATATGCAGCATGAGGTGAGATATAAGTTACTTGTGATTGTTTAATTTGTCCAGTAACTATAGGTGAAAATTGTAATAATACATCACTACCTTGTGTTCTAGATTTTGTTGATTCTTGAATAAGTTTAGAATATTCTTTTAAATAATTTGTATTATCTCTATTATTATAGTAATCAAGATTTTTTGTTATTTCTTGTTGTTGTGGTTTTGCCCCTGTTTGTTTTGTTTGAGAAAATGACATTTCATCCAAAGACTCACCTAAAAGTAATTCAATTGGATTAAATGTATATTCATTCTTTTTATTATTCTTGTTTTGTTGTTGTAGGGTATTGTTGTCATGTTTTTTTACAAAAGAAATAACTTTATCTTTATCATAAAAATTATTAATTAATTGATTTGTATTTATATTATTTATGTCATTAGTAAATTTATTATTTAATAATTTATTATTTTCTTTATTATTATTTTCTTTATTTGAAATGACAGTTATATCTTCAAGTATTTCTTTATTATTTAAATCCAATTCTTTATTATTTTGAATTAATAATTCCTTTTCTTTTAATAATTCATTATTATTTCTTTCCAGTTTATCTTCTTCTTCTTTATTTTCTAGTCGGAATGTTGTTGTTGTAGGTACAATTTTATCTTCTTTTTGTAAATTTGTGTGATTATTATTTAGAGAAGAAGAAAGAATTGTTTGAGTATTATTTAAAAGATTAGATTTCTTTATCGGATTTAAATGAGATAATAAATTAAATAATCTTCTTTCAACTTTTGGTTTTTTATCTTGTTTCATTTATTTTTTTTTATTTAAATCTTTTTTATTTAAATTAATTAAGTGAAGAATTGTTGGATTAAAATTAAATAAATAATGAGCAAAATAAAAAGTTTTTATGGAAAGGTTTTGTAATCCTGTTGTAAGCCTTTCAAAAATCTATCGGAGTTTACAAAAAGCGAAACGTGAAGTGTCAAAAACACTTTTCATCTTTAAAAAAAAATGAAATGCCAATCAATCACTATTTTTATTGTTTTGTGTTTAATTAACTGTATCTATGCCGCAAACAAAAGTGTCACACAACACCTAACCTATCCTCTTCCTAAATTTAACATCATTCCAAACAGTCTCTCTATCAGTGGTTTATCTTCTGGAGCTTACATGGCAGTCCAATTCCAAATCGCATTCTCCAAATCAATCAAAGGTGTTGGAGTTTTTGCAGGTGGTCCTTACTACTGTAGCGTTTCAGATTTTGCCACTGCAAACGCAGCATGTATGAAAGTACCAAGTATGATTAATCTTAATAATATTAAACAAAAGATTTTGACATTTGAAAGTTCAAATTTAATTGATCCAATTGTTAATGTTAAAAAACATTTAATTTATCTTTTTAGTGGAACAAAAGATTATATTGTTTTTCCAGATGTTATGAAGAAGTTAAATCAACAATATATTGAATCATTTAATGTGAATGATAAACAGATTGTTAGTGATTTTAATGTACCTGCTTCACATGCAATGGTTACAAATAATTATGGAAATAAGTGTGACTATTTTGGTGTAAGTATATAATCTTGGTTATAATTGTTTTTTACAAAGTATTTATAGTCACCTTATATTAATAATTGTAATTTAGATGGAGCTTTAAAAACTTTACAAACAATTTATCCAACATTTAAACCTAATTCAATTTCTCCAAATCCAGATAGTTTCTTTACTTTCTCTCAAAGTAATTCATATAACGCAACAAGTTTTGATGACGTTGGGTAAGTTTTTAAATTCTTTTATTTATTAAAATCTCTTTCTAGATTTATTTATATTCCTAAAGATTGTCAACAAGGTAGAGAATGTATGGTTCATGTTGTTATTCATGGGTGTACTCAAGGAAAAAGTTTTATTGGAGATGTTTATGCACAACATGCTGGTTATTTGGAATATGCTGAAGCAAATCAATTGATTTTATTATTCCCTCAAGTGAAGGCATATGGTGGTATTAATGTTAATCCAAACGGATGGTAAGTTTTTTCACACTTTATTTCCATAATTATTTATAATTTTTTAGTTGGGATTGGTGGGGTTATACTGGTAAAGATTTTTATGCTACTAATAAAGGTCCCCAAATGGCAGCAATTAAAAACATGTTAGCTGACCTTGGAGTTGATATTTAATAAAGTGTTCAATAGTTTAAATAATCAGTTTTTATTTTGATCATTAATATTAATATTCTTGAAATCTATACCAAATATGGCAGTTTCAAAATCTTTACAATTATTCATAGTTAAACGAAAAGTAATTTATTCAACATCTTCCCATTCACCTTCTTCTTCGTCATCGCCTTCTTCTACTTCAGTTTCACAAGTAATTAAATAATCATAAATGTCACCAGGTGCATGATGATTTAAATATTTTACAAATGTTTGAACACCTTTATCTCTTAAAACCATTGAAATTGTATTTGGTTCTGGTAAAACACTTAATAATTCTTCAACTTCATCCATATAAACAATACCACCACCATATTCAAATTCCCATTCAGTTGGACATAAACGTAAAATTACATCTAATCTAGTTTCATCAGTTGGTGTATTTTGAACTAAGGCATAATCTCCTTTTCTAAACTTTCTAGCTTGGACATTAATCTTAGTAATAGTACAACTTGTCATCTTAGTTAAAGTATCAATAAATGTTTTTGAGTTTAATACTTGATCAAATTTATAAACTAATGAATTTTTATCTACTTTATCAACATTAACTTTTAAATATTGTCTTCTATTCACTGGAACTGCTAATTCAAATTGGTCATCATTTAGTTCTTGTAATTCTTTATATAATTTATTAAATACTTCTTCTTTTAAAAAACTACGTAATTCAATAGATGATTCATCACAAAAACTTTGATTAACAGCATCAATTGTCTTTGTTTTTAAATAAGAATCATTTAACCACTTCTTTAAATCAACACTAGAACTATCACTATTTGGTTCTTTATATTCCAATGGACTAATATCATTAATTGTATGAGTAGGTCTATCTACAGGGATATCTGAATACAACCAACCAGTAACAGCAATACGATCATCTTCTTGTTCAACAGAACGTAACACTTCACGTACTTGATGGTAAGAAACAGGACTAACTTCAAAGAAAGAGATACTATTAAAAGAAGGGACAACCGAGGCACCAACCTTAACAGGTTGATCTAATCTAGCATTATCTACTTCAAATAAATCTAAATGTCCACCATCTTCATTATTCCAATCTTCAGGTACTAAATAGATAATATAAGCAATTCTACGGTTATCTAATTCATCATCGTGACAAAGTAAATGATGAGTATCTCTATAACAAGAAACAAACATATCAACATTATTATTTAGTTTAATATTACGTTCAGTTAACCCAGTAACTTTTTCCATCCATTCTCTAAAACTAGGGCTATATAAAACATTTCTTAATAAACATAAATGTTGATTTTCTTCTACTGCTTTATTCTTTTGTAAATCTTTAGTTTGTAAGAAATGATATAAATCATTATCTTTTTCCCAATACTTTAATGATAAGGTTTCTACTTTAACTTCTTCTAGAAAGCTCTTATCTTGGAAAAAGTTCTTTAAATGTAGGTATGGGAAAGGTTTGTTAGTTTTATATGTTTCGGCACATTGTTTGATACCTTCTTCGGAGCTATATTGTTGATTAATATGGTCATTAATAGTTAAATTTATTGTTGCACTATCGTCAAGGCTAGAACATGCTGCATGTACTTCTTCTTTCTTGTTCTTATTCTTCTTTTTATCAATCATTGCTTGTAATTTTCTTTTC
>CADWAF010000707.1:0-28291 GCA_902984215.1 Willaertia magna
ACCTCTAAGGAAATAATCTAATTCTTTACTTTCTAATAATTTTTCATAAGCACCAAAAGCATCTTTAACTTCTAAAGAAGGTTCAACTTTCTTTCCCTTTTCATTAACTCTAATAAATTCACAACTAACTAAACTGTGACCAAATCTATAAGATGCAGTTGAAAACTCTGTTGAAACTGTTACAGGAATATCTTCATTATATTTTACCTTACTTGGATTAACAGTGTGTTTACCTAATAATTTTGGTAACCATTCATTATAAGTAATTGCTTGAATTTGTGCACAATTAATTGCTCTGGTTGTTTGATATAATTGTTCATCAACCTTTGTGTAACAAACTTGTTTGTCATTTAAACGAAATCTTTTTGCCAATAATCTTGCAATTCTATTGTGTTCTCTTAAGAAAACGATATGAACAGCTGATAATCCAATATTTTCAGTTTGTCTAACATCACCTGCAATTGTTGCATTTTCTGCAGTTCCTTCTAAGAATTGTCCATTAATTCTAGTTGCTCTTGGTAAGAATTCTTTATCATTATTTAATTCATATTTTAATAAACCACCTTTTAATAATCTTAATGCCTTTGCACGAATTGGATCACTTCCATAAATTTCAGAACAATCAAAATAACTTGTGACATGATTAACTTGGTTGACTGGTTGAGTGGAGAAAATTAATTTGTTTGAACTATATAATGATCTTGTCATTGGAATACCATTACGTAATCTTGGATTTGGATCATCTGGTAAACCTGGAATTGTAAATGCTTCACCAATTGCACGATTATTTCCTGCAGAATCAAAATCGTGATCTCTAAATTGACCAAATGTATAAAACAATGCATTAACATTAAAATCATTAACAGTGTCACATTTCTCTTGATGTACAAATACATTACTAAGTTCTCTTGCAGAATATTTTAATCTTGGCATTGCCTTAACTCCATCAGTATATTCTGCAGGTGTTAATCTAATAAATTGTTCACTGGCACTTCCCCATAATGGATGTTTCTTATTAACACCAATACCATCTGGTTTATAACAACCACGTGAAGTTAATTTGTGTAATTTTAATAAGCTTTTTAATGACAGTGCCTTTCCATTAACAAAACTGTTATTGTCAGCTAATAATAAAAATACGTTAATGTACAAAATTGTCGCTAAACAAAAACTAATTGTCTTTGTTAATAAATTGAGCTTCATTATTGTTTTTTTTGTTGTTGATTGTAGCAAGTTGCAGATATCATTTTGCTTTTTATATCAATTCTTTCTGAAACACTACTATTTATCTTCAAAATGAACAACTAATTTAAGGAGATTAAATAAGAATTTTAAGAGATGGTTATCACTAATCATACGTTTTATGAAACTTTTGTCTTATCATTTTCTAAACTGAAATTACTTTTGCGTAACTTTAATTTTGATGTTTACCTATTTTGATTATGCAATTTTGGTTAAGTAATTTGATTGATTCCAAAAAGTTCTTGTACTTTTTTGTCACCAATTTGCTTTTAATTAATACAATGATTTTAAGCATTTTATTTACCTTAGAATTTTAGTATCAATAAATCAAAATTGTTGATTTATTCTGATGTTTTTTGTAACTTATTTTGAATATACTCTTTGGCCAATTCTTTAACGTGTTCTTGTCTATCTTTATCACCATTTTCATTTTCAAATTTTAAATACCTTTGCAAGAATGATTTCATTTTCTTAGTTGACAATGAAGATAAATTACAAATCCTTTCAAACAAATCTCTTATATAAGATTCTTCTTGAGTTACTTTTTGCTCACAGTCCAAATACATTGACCAAATATCAGATCTTTTTGGATTGTTTTGTATAATTGTCTCCATGTTATTCCTTGCTTCTTGAATGAAATTTCCTTTATACAAAATTACTGCAAATTTAGCACTTAAAGAAACATGATCTTTCTTTGGGAATACCTTAAATGTTCTTTGTAAAACTTGATCTCCTTTTTTAATATCTTTTAAATTACAAATACACCATTGAATATATTCTTCATACACTTTCTTTTCTGATTTAAATTTCTTACAAGCCTTTTTAAATATGTCTTCAATTTTATCAACCAATGCATTTAATTCTTTATTACTTTTATAATCAATCATTTGATTACTTTGTTCTTCATCTTCATCATCTTCTTTTAATTGTTCACTCTTTAAATTCATTACCTTTCTTTCAAATAATTTATTTAAAATTGTAGCATATTGTAAATAAATAACATGTGGTTGACTAAGGCTTTGTGCTGCTCTTTGAATAATTGGCTCAACATCTTTATTATTCGAGATATATAAACTTAATAAAGCACTATAAACGTTTAATTTCTCTTTTTCTTTTGTTGGATGTATTCTATTAATTGCTCTTTCAGCAATAGCTTTAGCCTTATCAAAACCATAAGTATTTAACATAAATGTAATGTATTGAATCCATAAGAAAGATGAGTTTGGCTCTCCAACAAGAAGCCTTTCGAAATCTGCTTCGGAAGTTGGTAATTTCTTAGTTAAAGATTCTTCAATTTCGGAAATTTCAGTTTCTGTTAAATGGTATCTAGAGGAAGCCCTATTTGTAGATGTTTCTTCTTCTTCATCTTCGTCGCTTTCTTCTTTCTTTTGTGAAGTCTTCTTAGTGTTGGTTTTTGGAATTTCTTTTTCTTCTTCACTATCGGAATCGGAATCATTTTCCGTTTCAGTAACATTAGTTAATGAAGATGAGTTACCATTCCATTGGAAACCAATTTGTAACTTTTTATTATTGGTTGAATTTACTAAAGATTTTGTTTCTGCTTTCTCCGGTTCCTCCTTTGATTTTATACGTTTTTTTAGTCTTTCTTTTAGAGATGAATTTTTATTAGTGGTCTTAGTAGATTGTTGTTTTTCATCTTCAGAAGAAAAATCATCATCACTAGAAGAACTATCCTCTTTAATTACTTGTTCTTGTTTCTTACGTTTTAACAGAGACATCTTTTTTTCAAAAGTTCAAATGTTTTGTGGACACTGCCTCATTTTTCAATTCAAAACAAAAGACTTGAAAACAATTTTTAAGGATGATGAGTAGGCTAGGTAAGCTTGTTGAAAGTTACTGACATTTTTTGTATTTAAAGTTTGTTTTGTTGTTCTATGGTACTATGTAAAGGAAGGAAAAGAAGTAACAAGAGAGTAAAATTATTTATTGATAATGATTGCTTTGCAATGGAGAAAATTAATGATTTGGTTTGTAAAGCGTTACACTTAGGGGCAGACATAGTTGACCAAATGAAAGACTCTTCCCATGTAATAACAACATCTACTGCATTTATTCAAACAAACTATCGCTATTGTTACTTTGTTACTCCTAATTATGTAGACGATAGTTTCAAAAGAGATGAATGGCAAGATGAAAGAGATTACAAACTAGAAAAAGAAACTTCTTCAATAAGCGAAAGTAAAAACAAAAGAAAGAAACAAGCTCAGGAAGAAACAACCGAACTGACTGCTCTCCCTTTAAAAAAGAGAAAAAACCTTACTAGTCCCAGCAGTAACGATGATATTGAAAAGAAGAATAAAAAGAAAGAAAGGAAGAACAATAAAATTGAAAATAAACTTTCGAGCTGTTTCAGGTTTTCGGATGAAGAAAAAACAGCCTTAATGAATTACGTAAAAGAAAATGATAAGGAAAACTACGGCAAAATAACTGTTTCTTCCAGTGTTTTTAGAGAGTTTTCAAAATTGAGGGGAGGTCAAAGGAAAGCTTATGGTTACAAGAAGAAGTATTTATCATTGATTCAGAAAATGGATATAGTTGAGGAAAAAGAAGTCACCTCTTACAGGAGCAACGAACTAGTTGTTCCAGTTGTAGAGGAAAAAGAGGTAGTAAATGAACAAGCAGAAACTAGAGAGAAGGAAACAGCAGAAATAGCAAGTGAAGAAAATGAAGTTTGTGACTTGACAGAGAGTGAAGTGGAAGTACTCTCTCCAGAAATGAAAGATTTGAAGGAATCTTTGTCACAAAGACAGATTTTTTCTTTCTTATGTGAAATATTTAAACTACCAACAAATACTCAATTGCTAAGCATGTTAGACTAAGCAGCAAGGGAACTGCTTTGCACTGCACGTGTTATCCTTTACAAAAGCAAAATTTTTTTATCGCTTGTTGATGAAATTACCGGTAAAAAATGTTCAAACACTTTGCTTCATCACTGCGCAGCAACTTTTCACACTTTCCGATAAGAAATAATAATAATTTAAACTTATCTCTACAATCTCACAAACATTCCTATTTAAATTTAATAAATAATAATTATGTACAAAAAAAACATTATTCAAATGACAAACAAAGAAAGGAAGGTTCATTAAAACATACCACTAGACAAAAAGATATTAAAAGTAATCAAGTAGAATCTGATTCAATTACAAATATTAATTATGAGTTACCAAGTGATAAAATTAGAAATGTTGGAATAATTGCACACATTGGTAAGTTGAGTGAAAGAATTATTTTAAATTAACATTTTAATAGACGCTGGAAAAACAACAACTACTGAACGTATGTTATATTATAGTGGATACAGTACACATTTAGGAAATGTTGATGATGGAGATACAATAACAGATTATATGCCTCAAGAACAAGAAAGAGGTATTACAATTACTAGTGCTGCAATTACATTTAAATGGAAAGACCACCGTATTAATTTAATTGATACTCCAGGACATGTGGACTTTACTTTTGAAGTAGAACGTTCTGTTAGTGTTTTGGATGGAGCTGTTGCAATTTTTGATGTTGTTCATGGTGTTGAAGCTCAAAGTAAAACTGTTTGGAGACAAGCTGACAGATATAATGTACCTAGAATTGTTTACATGAATAAGATGGATAAAATTGGTGCTAATCTAGAAACTGCTATTGAATCTCTTGTTGAAAGATTACCTAATTGTCCAACACCTATTCCAATACAATTACCCTTTGGAACTGAGGATAGCTTTCACTCAGTTTTTGATTTAGTTGAAATGAAAGAATATAAATTTGTAGATTTAGAAAATAAAAATTTAATTCCAACTGAGATAAGCTCACAAGATATAGAAAGAGTGACTAAAGCAAGAGAGGAAATGATTGATAAAATTGCATCGTTGGATGACATTTTAGGTGATAAATATTTAAATGAAGAAGAAATCACGGCAAATGATATCCATGAAGCCATACGTAGAGTTACCATCAGTCGTAAAGGTATTCCAATAATGTGTGGTAGCTCATTAAGGAATAAGGGAGTACAATTGGTATTGGATAGTATTATAAGGTATTTACCAGGACCAAGTATTCTAGATGATAAAGCTAAGAATAAGGAATTAAATGCATTTGCCTTTAAGGTAATTAATGATGCACAAAAAGGTTTATTAGTTTTTGTCAGAGTATATAGTGGATCAATTGACATTATAAAGCCAAGTATCCATAATGCAACAAAGAATCAAAAAGAAAGAATGTTAAAGATATATCAAATGCATGCTAATGTTCCACAAGAAATTAAGAAAATATCAAGTGGAAATATTGGTGTATTAGTTGGATTAAAAGAGACTTCAACTGGTGATGTTTTAGTATTGAAACAAGGTGATAAAGTGAATCAAAACATTCTACCAAAATTATCGGTCCCAAAACCAGTTTTCTTTTGTTCTATTGAGGCAGAGAATAGCTCAGAACAAGATCAATTAGATAATGCATTATCAATTTTACAAAAAGAAGATTCAAGTTTAAGAGTAACAAATAATGAAGAAACTAATCAAACATTAGTGAGTGGAATGGGAGAATTACATTTAGAAATAATTAAAGATAGAATTGAAACAGAATATGGTATTAAAGTAGATATGGGTGAAGTACAGATCAGTTACCGTGAAACTTTATCAAGTGAAACACCTGTGACATACTTAGAATATGATAAGAAACTATCAACTGGAAAGAGATTATATGCTAAACTTTGGTTAAAAGCAGGACCATCAGATTGTGGAAATACAGTGGTATTTGATTATGATGAAGATTTATGTATGGATGCTAAATTACTTAAAAAGTTTGAGAAATCCATAAGGTATGGTATAGAGGGTAGTTTTATGAGAGGACCACTATTAGGATATCCTATTGAAGAATTAAAAGTAACAATTGTTGGTGCTAGTTTATTTGATGACAATGACGAAATGATAGTTAGTAATGAAGATTTACAAGAACAATCTTTTATTGGATGTGCTCATACTTTGTTATCAAAAGTTTTAAAGGAAAATGAAAGTAGTGTTAGATTATTGGAACCTTTCATGAATATTGAAATTGAAACTGAAAGAAATTATATTGGTCCAATTATGTCTGATTTAACTGGAAGTAAAAGAGCTAATATTAAGGGAATGCAAACAAGACAAGATGGTTTTACAATTATTGGTGCAGAAGTACCTCTAAGTGAAATGATTGGTTACAGTTCACATTTAAGATCAATGACCTCTGGACAATGTCACTATCATATGGACTTTGCTCGTTATGAGATTTTACAACAAGAGTATCAAAGAAAATTAATTCAAAAGATGAGAGGCTATTAAATATTTATTCTTTTTTATTTATTATTGTCGTTTCGTCAGAGTCATCTTCTTCTACATTACTATTAAGGCCTAATATTAATTTACTGTTTTCTTCTTCACTACTATTTGAGGAATTACTTGTCAATCCAAAAATTTTAAATAACCTTTGTAAACATGATTCCTCTTTTACTTTTTCTACATTGATAACAGGTGTTGTTGTTTTATTATCTTGTGCTTCCTCTTCCTTCATTTTCATTTCTTCAAAAGACTCTTCAGGGTAATCATCTGTCTTTTCAATTAGATCATTTAGTAACATTTGATTAGTTAGAATTTTATCAAGATTTGAAATCATTTGTTGTTTTGTTTCTTCAATTTCTTTTTGTATTCTTATTATTTTATCATTATTTAAATCATTGTAATATTTCATTGCTGTTTCTATGTCGATTTCCTTTTTTGTTTTAAATTGAAATAAAATATCTTCTAAAAATTTCCAACAAAATCTAATTTTCCAATCTGTGGAAGCAATACAAACAAAATATAAATTATTTTTAGCATATTCTTTTAAAATATAAATATTTAATTTTTCGTGAGCTAACGAAACCCGTTCCATAGGTTGTTGTTGATTTATTCTATTATCTAATTTAGGTATAATTTTTTCTGTGATTAAAGAATGAAATAATTGTTTTTTCTTTTTAAATAATGATTTTTCTACTATAACATTACATTTTAATTTATTGTTATTGTTATTGTCGTATTCAGCACCGAGCCCGATGACATAAAATATTGGCATATTTTTTTACAATAAATGTAACATGTGACAAAAATTGAAAACCGAAATTCCTGTTGTATAAATGGATAGGCTGTTAAAAAAATTGAAATTGAGATACCCTTACAAGATTCTTACAACATTTTCCTAAGTGGCCTTAGTTGATGAACTGTTGCAACAAAATGAAAGTGTACCAACAATGTAATTTTCAACAAAATCTTGTTAATACAAAAGAGTTCCTTGCACTGCAAACCAAACAAAAACACAAAACAGTGAAGAACTTTCAAACTGCCTCTAACCCTTGCACTCAAAACCTCTCAAAAAGAGCGCTTTACCACTTTTAGATATCCCCTAAAAAATTTTATTTTTAAAAAAAATCCTAAAAATTTTTTTTTAATGCTATTCAACAAAAAAAGTTGCGTTTTTTGAAATGTCAAGTGCAACAGCAATGAATCAACAACAAAACAATAATTTTGATAATAACCACAATCATAATAATAGCGGATTAATACAAGATACATCTCCAACGAGTAGTATGAGCCATCCATCTTCATCATCATCAACTTTATCTTCTGAAGTTTCTACAGATAGTAATATTAATAATAATAACAATCCTACTTTTAAACCACCATTAACTCATAATGTTTCCTTTTCGGATTTAATGGCTGAGGAAATGGTTAAATCTAACCACTCTGTTGTTTATTCTCTTAATGATGAACAACTTAATGAAGCTAAAAAGAAAATTGATTACAAAAACTTAAAGCCTTCAAGTTTTAAAAAAATTAGACTTTTAGGTAGAGGAGATGTTGGTAAAGTTTATTTAGCAAAATTAAAGGATACGAATCAATATTATGCAATGAAGGTTTTAAAGAAGGAAGAAATGATTCAAAGAAATAAAGTTAAAAGAGTTTTAACGGAAAGAGAAATTTTAGCTACTACAGACCATCCCTTCATTGTTTCATTGTATTGTTCATTCCAATCAGCTGATAGATTATATTTTATTATGGAATATTGTTCCGGAGGTGAATTCTTTAGAATGCTTCAAAAACAACCTGGTAAATGTTTACCCGAAGCAGCAGTAAGATTCTATGCAGCAGAAGTTTTATTAGCCTTGGAGTATTTACACTTTATGGGTTTCATCTATAGAGATTTAAAGCCTGGTAAGTATTATTATTCATCTTGTCTTACACTTTAAATAGAAAATATTTTACTTCATGCTTCAGGACATATTCGTTTAACTGATTTTGATTTATCTAAACAAACTATTCAAACAATTTCACCAAAGTTTGTTAAGAGCTTTTTCTCATCTGAAAAGAAAAGTAAATTAGATACAAAACAAATTCAACAATTTAATAGTTTTGTAGGTACTGCTGAATATCTTAGCCCTGAGATAATTGCAGGATGTGGCCATACTTCTACTGTAGATTGGTGGACATTTGGTATTCTGATGTATGAAATGTTATTTGGTACAACCCCTTTCAAGGGAACATCAAACAAAGAAACTTTTGATCACATTCTTCATAAAAAGTTAGATTTTCCAAAAGATAAACCAATATCTAAACATTGCAAAGAATTAATTAAGAAATTATTAGTTGCAGATCAATCTAAAAGATTAGGCCATAAGAATGGTGCAGCAGATCTTAAGACACATCCATTCTTTAAGGGAATTAATTGGGCTTTAATTCGTAATGAAAAACCTCCAATTATCCCTCAAGTTGTCGATCCTGAAGATACATCTAATTTCCGTCCCTTAGTTGACAGTGAAGATGAAAATGAAACTGAAGACGAACCAATGAAGGAGCAAGAAGAAACATCTGAAAGTAATCCATTTAAGAATTTTGCTTTTAAGAAGGAATTAAAGAACAGTTATGGAACAGACAAAGAATTAAAATCTGTTAAAATTTAACTTTTGGAATCGACAAAACAATAAATAATTCGTTTCTTATTGTGTGTTGAGGTTTTGTGGTAATGTCACAAAATTAGCACGCAAAGCAATTCAATTGGTTTTTCTTCTTACAACGTTATTATGAAAGGAAAGATAAGATGTAAAGAAATGGTGAAGTAAGAGATTGGCAGTATTAAAACTTGTTTTAATTCAATGTATTATCAAGTAATTAAGTTCAATAAAAATGAAATTTATGAAGTTAAAAAAAATTAATAAAACAAATGAGAAAATAAATCGTTATGTTTTCATTTTATAAAAAAAAATAGAACAACATGATCGCAGATGAATATGATATGGAGGATACATATGGTGACCAAGATGTTCAATATAACTTACAAGAGGATAATTATGGACAATCTTATGACCAACAAAATTATCAACAAACATATGAGGATGAAGAATTTTATGATGAATTAACATCTCAAGAAGATGTGTGGAGCGTTATAAGTGCTTTCTTTGAAGCAAAAGGTCTAGTTAGACAACAACTTGACTCTTTTAACGCATTTATTCAAACATCTATACAAGAATTAGTGGATACAACACCTGAAATAATAGTTCAATCTGGACAAAGTTATAAGATGGGACAAAAAGTAACATCGGATCAACCTCAAACTAGATATAAAGTGAAATTTGGACAAGTATATTTCTCTAGACCTACAATAGATACTAAAACTGGAAGTGAAACTAGTTTTGATAGTTATAATAGTGTTTACCCTAATGATGCTAGATTAAGAGGCTTAACATATCAAAGTCCATTATATGTAGATATCCAAGAAAGAAAATTTCAAGTTAGTGAAGGTGAAGAATATCTTATTCATGAAAAAACATATGACAAAGTTCCTATAGGATCTGTTCCGATAATGTTAAGAAGTGTATATTGTGTATTAAGTGAAGTACAAGATGTTGCTTCCGTAGGTGAATGTCCCCATGACCAAGGAGGTTATTTCATTGTTAACGGAGGTGAAAAAGTTATTATAGCCCAAGAACGTATGGCTACTAATCATGTATATGTATTTAAGAAGGCTACTGCTAAAATCAGTTATGCTGCCGAAATTCGTTCAACCCTTGAAGGTTCTTTCCGTACGCCTTCTCCATTTTTCTTAAAGATGGATTCAAAACAAGCTGCTGGAAAGAAAGGACAACTAGGTGGTTTTATTTATGCTACTATACCTTATATTAATCAAGATGTACCAATTGTAATTTTATTTAGAGCTTTAGGTTGTGTTGCTGATAAAGATATTATTAAACGTATTATTTATAATTTAAAGGATAGTCAAATGATGGAAATGTTAAGACCTTCTTTAGAAGAAGCTGTTTCAATTCAATCTGATACAGTTGCATTGGATTATATCGGTAAAAGAGGTGCAGCTGTAATTGGTCAAGTTATGGAAAAACGTATAAATCACGCTGAAGATGTTTTACAAAAAGAATTATTACCTCACGTAGGTATTACAGAAGGTTCATTCGATAGAAAGGCTTATTTCATTGGTTATATGACACATCGTTTATTACAAGCTGCATTAGGAAGAAGACCTTTAGATGACAGAGATCACTTTGGTAATAAACGTTTAGAATTAGCTGGAGGTTTATTACAAGGTTTATTCTTTGTTTTATTCAGAAAAGTTACTAAAGAAATGGAATCATTATTGAAGAGACAAATTCACAAAGATGAACTTGATATTGCTTCAACTGTAAATAGAAGAGTAATTACTAGAGGTTTACAATATTCTCTTGCAACTGGTAATTGGGGTATTCAAGGAAGTAGGGAAGTTAGAGCTGGTGTTGCTCAAGTATTGAATCGTTTAACTTATGCATCTACTTTATCTCATTTACGTAGATTAAATACTCCAATTGAAAGATCTGGTAAACAATCTGCACCAAGACAATTACACAACACTCAATGGGGTGTTATGTGTCCTTGTGAAACTCCAGAAGGTGAGGCTTGCGGTTTAGTAAAGAATTTATCTTTAATGACATATATTACAGTTGGTTCTGATCGTCAAGTAATTAGTAAAATCTTGGATGAACTTGGTGTCAGTAAACTTCACGAACTTGATGAAAACGACTTATTTTCATATACTAAGGTATTTCTTAATGGTGTCATTGTAGGTTGTCACCATCAACCTGATGATTTAGTTAATCACTTGAGAGATTTACGTAGAACAGCTAATATTAACATGGAAGTTGGTATTATTAGAGATGTTAGAGAACGTGAAGTAAGATTATGGACAGATGCTGGTAGATGTTGTCGTCCATTATTCATAGTTGACCGTGAAAATATGACACTTTCCATGAAAATGCATCATATCCAAGAATTAAAAGAAAGTAAAATAGCATGGGATCAATTACTTGAAAATGGTCTAGTTGAATATATTGATACTGAGGAAGAAGAATCCATTATGGTTTGTATGGATTTCAGAGAAATTATTGAACAAAGAAAGATGATGAGACGTGGTGTGTTGGATATGCCAAGAAATACAAGTTACAAAACTAACTATACACACGCTGAAATTCACCCAAGTATGATTTTAGGTATTTTAGCTTCTTTAATTCCATTCCCTGATCACAACCAATCCCCTCGTAATACTTATCAATCTGCTATGGGTAAACAAGCTATGGGTGTTTATATTAGTAACTTCCAATTACGTATGGATACCTTAGCTCACGTATTGTATTATCCTCAAAAACCTTTAGTTACAACCCAAGCTATGGAATACTTAAAGTTCTGTGAAATGCCAGCTGGTATTAATGCTGTAGTTGCTATTGCTTCTTACTCTGGTTATAACCAAGAAGATTCTGTTATTTTGAGTCAATCTGCAATTGATAGAGGATTGTTTAGAAGTACTTTCTTCAGAACTTATGTGGATCATGAAAAACAAAAAGGTAATTTGGTAAATGAAAGATTTGAAAAACCAAGAAGAAGTGAAACAGCTGGAATGAAAGCAAATACATATGAGAAACTTGAAGAAGATGGTTTTATTGCCCCTGGAACTAGAGTAAGCGGTAGTGATATAATTATTGGTAAAACAACTCCAATACCAGAACAAACTAGCAGACAAACAACAGGCAGACAAACTAAGTTGGATATTAGTACTCCTCTAAGAAGTAATGAAAATGGTATTGTAGATTCTGTAATTGTCACAACTGATGCTGACGGATTTAAATTGTGTAAAGTTAAAGTAAGAGTAACAAGAATTCCACAAATTGGTGATAAGTTTTCTTCTCGTCACGGTCAAAAAGGTACTTGTGGTATTACATATCGTCAAGAAGATTTACCATTTACAAGAGAAGGAATTGTTCCTGATATTATTGTCAATCCTCACGCTATTCCATCTCGTATGACTGTTGGTCAATTGATTGAATGTTTGTTAGGTAAGGTTAGTGCATTGATGGGTAAGGAAGGTGATGGTACACCATTTACAGATTCCAATGTTAACGATTTCAGTGAGAAATTACACGAATTAGGTTATCAAAGAAGAGCAAATGAAGTATTGTACAATGGTCATACAGGTAAGAGAATGGAAGCCCAAATATTTATTGGACCTACTTTCTACCAAAGATTAAAACACATGGTAGATGATAAGATCCACTCTAGAGCCAGAGGTCCTTTACAAAATCTTACACGTCAACCTGTTGAAGGTAGAGCTAGAGATGGTGGTTTACGTTTTGGTGAGATGGAAAGAGATTGTATGTTATCTCATGG
Organism: Willaertia magna; assembly: GCA_902984215.1. NCBI lineage: Eukaryota > Heterolobosea > Eutetramitea > Acrasida > Naegleriidae > Willaertia > Willaertia magna. The sequence goes on from CADWAF010000707.1 coordinate 12,960, forward strand.
TTCTGCTGGTTGGCTGAAAGAAAGACTTAGTCAAGTATCAGATGAATACAGAATCCACTTGTGTAATGTATGTGGTCTGTTTGCAGTCGCTAACCTCAAACAACAATCGTTCTTCTGTACAGCCTGTGGAAACAGAACGTCTTTCTGTCAAGTCCACATCCCTTATGCATTCAAACTAATGATACAGGAATTGATGGCTATGAACATTGCAGTTCGTTTAATTTCAACTCCAGAATAAATAATTTATTAACCTATTTATTTAAATGTAATCAATAATATCCAATATTTATTTTACTTTTGATTTTTCATACGTCTTGCGTTTTCTTCTGCACGTTTCTTTTGCTTTGCTTCCTTTTCTAGTCTCTTCTTTTCTCTTCTGGCAGAAACTTTGGAGTCCAATTCTTCTTCGCCTCTTGCTTCTTCAACTTCCTCAGGTTCTTCGACCTTAATTTCTGTCTCAATTTCTCTTAAATCATCACCTGAATAGCTAGTGTAACCATAATCTTCAGTAATTTCTTCTTCAGCAACTTCTTGTTCTTTAACACCTTCTCCATAGGTTAAATCAGCACCAATTGTTGTCTTACCAGACTTTCTATGTCTTGCCCAAGTTTGTAAGAATTCAACAGATTCCTTATCTTCATCTTCATAACGTTTCTCCATATCTTCAGTACTTTCAACTTGTACAGGAGTAGTAACTTCTACAATAGGTTCCTTAATACTTTCAGCAGCACGTATTAATTCTACCAATAAGTTTTGTACATAATTAATATTTTCTTCTCTAGTTTCAAAAATACCGGCTCTTAAAGTAACAGTTTGTTTATGTTCATTGAAACGTTTCTTATATTTAGCATTCATATCACCTTTAACTATTTTAATAAAGTTTTGTTTAGCTACATTAGAACTAAAATCAATATCAGATAATCTAACAGTTAATTTAACTACCTTATCCATTGGATATTTAATACCTGAATGTGCAAAACCATAACTCATCTTAGTACTTAATGTATGAATAGGTAAATTAGTATCACCAATATATTTAGATTGATAAAAAGGTAATGTTTCTTTAATTTCAGTAGAATTATGATTATTCATAACATGTTGAATAACATCAACAAAATGATCATAATTAATTAAAGCTTTAAATGGATTTTTACCTTCTTTTAATCCTTTCCTTATATTCTTTGTCATCTTTTGAGAGAATTTAGTATCTTCATTCTCTAAATTATCTAATTCTCTTAAATCATAATTAGCTTCACTACTAAAGGTTTCTAAATCTTTATTTAAACAACCATAAACATCTTTATCTAATGATTTAGCATTAACTAAAATTAATCTCTTTAATTCATTATATTCATTTACACTATAATGTGTTTTAATGGTACTATAGTAACCATGAATCTTATTACCAACTAAATTAGTTATTAATGGTAAATCATTAATCTCATTAAAAGTATTTTGTATTTGATTCATTGTAATATCTTGAAGTAAATAAAGTTGTACATCAGGATTATTATTATAAAATTCAATTCTTAATTGATTAATCTTCTCTAATTTATCAACTACTCTATTTAATGTAGGATATAATTTTCTAGCTCTATTAAATAATACTTTATCATTTTCACTATTTAAATCATTAATTCTTTTTAATGTTTCTTTAACATTATTTAAATGTAAATTAAAATCAACATTATCTGTAAATCTTAATGATAACTCTAAATATTCACGTTCTTCAGTTCTATTAGTAATAGAAGATAATTCTTTAACATCATTTGCATGTAAACCTAATTCTTCATAACATCTTTCATTTATTTTATTTTCATTATGGAAATTTATTAAATGTTTTTTATAATTTAAAATTGTTTTAAATTGTTCATTTATCCATTGTGCTAATTCTTTACATTCTCCTTTAACCATAAAATTAATTTCTAATTCTTTTGGAATATTATATAAGAAATCGTAATTTGGTTCAATTACATTATTCTTTAATTTATATTCATTTAATTGATTAATATAATTTTTAAATTCTTTATTTGAACCAAATACTCTTTCTGCTAATTCATCTGCTGAAATTGTTTTATTTGGAGCCTTTTCATGTGTATTTAATAACGTTTCAATAGAAAATTCACTATTTTCTTTTTTATTAAATAATTCCATATTAAAATATAATGAATTTGATGAGTTTTTAAAACTATCCATAAATTCTTTCATTTCTTTTTCTTGGCTTTCAATACTTCTTAAAAGTGGTGTACCTACATGTTTAGATGAAGAATAAGTACTAGCATTAGCTTCGGTTTTATTTAAATTAACCTTTAAATCAAAATCTGGCTTTAAAAGTGTTTTTCTAATGTTTGTATTATCTACTTCTGTTGATAGTGGGTCTGCAGTGTTCATGGAATCAATATCTAAATGTCCCATACTGTCTAGTTTCTTTTGGAAAAAATCTTCATATTGTGGATTTAATTTTACTGCATAACGGATAGATGGTGGTAAATCTGCAAGTGTCTTATACTTAAAATTACTTTTAAGTGAATTTAAAGCCTTCAATGCATATCTTAGGGACATTTTTTTTGAACAAAATATTTATTTTTTATTTTTTTTTAACAAGGCTCAGTTTCTTTTGAATGCCAAGTTGTTTCATCAGCAAACTCGCCGAAAGGAAGGCTTGAAAGACAAGATGATGTTCAAAGAATAACAACAAGATTATTAAATTAAAAATTGTTTTTAAAGTAGGGTTTTTATTAACATTTACTTTTGTTGTTGAGTTTGAGTTCTCTTTGATTCTTCTTCCTTCATTAAAGAATCGAATTTAGGAGTCTTCTTTAAATAAACTTGGATCTTAGCCTTTGTGAAAGATTGTTCGTTTTTACCTTGAACATTAACAGTAGAAGTTTCAATCTTGGAAATAGTTGCAAATTCTCTGTTCTTTAAAATTTCTGCACATGAAACAACAGTGTTGATTGCACTTCCTAAACCTGATAATTCTACTACTTCATTGTTTTGTAAGAACTTCTTTGCTAAGTAAATATAGAAGGAAAGGGAATTCTTAGTTGCTGAAATTTGAATTTTGTTATCGTCTTTCTTCTTGTCTTGTACTGAAGTGCTCATATTGTTTTCTTTTCTATCTATCGGTTTGTATTTAACTTTATCTAAGAATGATAGGAAGTGCCAAAAAATAAAATACCACTACTATTATCCAAAAATTCGTTTTATTTTTTTTAAGGTTAAACGGTTGGTCGAAATCATCACTCCAATGAATGATTAGTTTTTTTATTACAACGAAAAACATTGGGAATTCCGAACACATGTCAATACTGGAATAGATAAATCACTTCATTCATTTCTTTAAGGGTGGTGATGTTTATATTATTTGCTTATTATTAATTGTTGGGAATTGTTGCAAAGGTTGAGCAAAGAGAATATTTGATAGTAACATTTGTTATGGCTCGAAATGATTCTAAAGTGGATGATGATAACTTGACGATTTGTTTATTGATTGTCAGCCATCATAATAAAGCAAAATAAAATGTCTGTAGTAACACTTGAAACATTAACTTTAATCAAAGATTGGATAAACGATACCAATAAATCAGAAGAAGTAACAATTGTTAGTGACACTAATGAATATGCCAAATGCTTTTTTTCTTCTTTAAAAGATGGTTTGGCATTATGTAAATTAATAAGTAAAATTAAAGGAAGATTTTTATTACATAATAAAAACTGTAGAGATATTAAAGAATTAGAAATTGAAAACTTGGAAACCTTCTGCAAAGTAAGTTCAATATTTATTTTGTGCAATTAATTTATTTTTTTTATTTTCGGAAATTTACTGTTTTTTTATGCAAAACAATAGGAAGCCTTGCTCTTAATTTCTGCCTCTAACCAAAGTATTGAATTTATAAATCGATTAAAAGGAAAGGTTTTACATGATAGTTTTATTCAATTTATTAATAAAAAGGAAAGCAAAGATGATTTAAATAATATTAATTATTTATTAAAAGTGCTTAAACAATTATCAATTGCAGCAATTTCAAAAACTTCATTTAAGGGATCACCATTACTTTTAGAAATCTCTTTATTACCAGAAGATATTGATTTAGCTACAACAACCACTCCTACTGCTTCCACTTCTAATAATGTTAGTAGTAGTAGCAATAGTAGCACTGTGTCATTATCTTCCATGAGGGCTAAAACTCCTTCTTCTCCAACAATGGACAACAAAAAAGAAACTTTAAATAAAGAACAACAACATGTTAGAAGTGGTTCAGATGTTGAAAAAGAATTAAGAAAATATAAACAAGAACAAATGGAAATTATTAAACAAGAAATACAAAAGTTTAAGGCAATTGAAGAAGAAAAGATTAAAAAGGAAATGACACAGTTGAAACAAAACATGTTAAAAGATTATAAAGAACAATTACAAAATGAAAGAAAACAACAAGAATTAGAAAAGAAACCATCAATAACCATTAAGAACAATAACAGTACTGAACAACAACAAGATGCTAATGTTCGTTCTTTTAAAGATAAGAATGGACAAGAAGTTATTGTTAGATTTGATAAATCAGTCACAGATAAGAATAGTCCTAGAAGAAAACAATCAATCTTACCTTTCGAAGGATTAGGTCAAGAAGAATTAAGAAGTAAAGTAACAGAATTAACAGAAAGATTAACAGCAACTGAACAAAAATATGAAAAGATTGTTGAAGGATTAAAATCTGAATTACAAAAGAAACAAAAAGAAGTTGAAAGATTAGATGAAGAAAATATATTATTGACAAAGAAATTAAAGAAATTAAAAAGTGATAAAGTAAATGATGGATTAGAACAATTAGAAAAAGAAGAAATATCAAATACTTCAATTAAAACTTTACAAAGTTTATTAAACTCAAATGATCAAGAAGTTGAAGATATGCCTGTATTAAAATCTTTAGAAAACAGTAACAGTACAACATCAATTAGAAGAGAACTACCAACTGTGATTGTAAATAATGATAATAATAATGGTGATAATGATGTAGAAGAATTATTACCAAGTTTAGATTTAGATGATTCAGAAATGATTCAATTTGATGAACCAACTTTAATGGAAATGTCGGATGAAGATGATGATTTAGAGTTAAGACCAATTAATACTGCAAGACGTTCTACAGCAATTTCAAGATATGGAAATGACGAAGAATTATTTGCAACTTCTGTTCCAACACCAACTTCATCTAATAATGGTCCTTTAAAGAAGAAGAAAACAATATTGGGTTCTTTAATTAAATCTGAAATGTGTTAAATATTTACAATTATTATATTGTTGTTGTAATCTTTATTAAATGAATTATCAAGATAACTAAATCATTGTAAAATTTTCAACAAAAAAAAATGATCAGTAGTGAAGAGAGTAGTAATAGAGAACCACTTTCACCAACAACTACAAGTAGTTGTGTATTTTCTATAAAAACGGGAAGTGGTGGTAGTTCATGTTTAGTTGAACCAGAGAATTATATTGCCGGAGAAAGTAATGTGGAATATTTAAAACAATTTCAATTAAATAATTCAATTGAATTTAATAATCAATTATTAAATTTACCACCAACAATTTATTATATTTCAAATTTTATTACAATTGAAGAAGAAAAAGAATTATTAAGAAATATTTATGGACAATCTAATCAAAAATGGAAACAATTAAATAATAGAAGATTACAAATGTGGGGAGGTCAACCAAATGATAAATTAATGTTTGAAGAACCTTTACCTAAATGGTTACAAGGATCTACATTAGGATTAAATAAATTACATACATTTCCTAATAATAGATTTATTAATCATGTTTTAATTAATGAATATGAAATAAATCAAGGTATTATGTATCATAAAGATGGACCAATATATTATCCAATGGTTTTTATTTTATCATTGGAAAGTGAAATTATTTTAAATTTTAAATTAAATAATTTTGATGAAGCTTATCAAGAGAATTGTAATTATGTTAAAGAATTTTCTGTAATTGCTGAACCTAGAAGTTTATTAGTATTTACAGATGACATTTATCATTATTATATGCATGGCATTGAGGAAACTAAAGGTTTTGAAATACATCAAGATTTATTAATTGCAAATAAAGATTTATTAGAAAACAAAGAATTGGCTACTGTTGGTAATTATTTAGAAAGAAAGAAAAGAGTTAGTTTAACTTGTAGATGTGTAAGAAAGAGTGCAAAGAAAAAGAATTTTATAAAACTTTAAATTATTGTTCCCTATTTTCTTTATCTGTTGCAACAACAAGTGGTTTAAGAGTACCCATTCCAGTAAATTCACTTTCCTCCATAAAGTTTGCTTGGAATTTTAATACAGGTCTTGAATAATAGTAAATTACAATTGCTGCAATGACACATAATACAAAGTAAGCGATATAGATAAATGCTTCTTTTTTACGTAATTTAAAATTACCAAATAAATAATAATGTTCATAATCTTTCTTTTGTTTAATTAAATAATTTTCATATAAATTATTATCATTTAAATTATTATTATTACTTAAATATTCAAATTGTTTAACATATAATGTTGCCTCTTTAGTACTTGCTTGAATATGACTATAATAATTAACTTCTTTCTCTAAATCATTTGGTGATAAAATAATTGCATTCATCTGTCCAGTTTCAACAGTTCCCTTAAAAGCAACATGTTCAAAATCAACATTAACTTCATCTCTTTGTGTAGTACATGAAAGGAAATGTGAATCATTAAGATCTTTATTAAAATAAAGAAATATTGGGTTTGAATCAGAATATAATTTTAATAAAGAAGGTTTTATAGTCATTTCATTGTTATTTTGTAAAGTGTTATTAAAATCATCATTTATAAATAATTGTATTCCATCTTTAGTTCTTGTTAAAGGTTCATCTTTAGTTTTTGAATTAATATTTATAAAATTATTTGAATATTTCCCAATTTGTAAATCTTGTATTAAAATATCAATTGGATCAATTGTTAAAATATTTATATTATTATTTTTAATAATTTTATTTATTTTAATATAATTATAATCTAAAACTCCTGAAAAACTACCCCAATGATCAACCAAACTATAATGATGATTAATTCTTAAATTTTTAACATTTTCTAATTTATTTATAAATAAATGTCCATAAATCATATGAATTATACAATTATAAATATTTAAAAGACCATTTCCACTAATATAGATAGAACCATATGTAGATTTTAAAAATAATTCACCTAAAACATTTTGTAATTGATTTTTAAATATAATATTACCTATATCTGTTTCAATTTTTAAATGATGTATATTTTTAGGTATAAATATCTTTAAAGTTGTATATTTAGTTTTATTATCTAATTTATTCATTAAATATTTTGATGGAACAACATTTGTTTGTACACCAATCTTACTTCTAGTATATAATGAAGGTAATGGTGATTGATAAACATTAAATCTTATTTGATTAGTTAATTCTCTAAATAATAATTCAAATTTAAAATCTGAAAAGAATCCTTGTGGTGTTTGATTTAAATCATACCATGCTTGTTCATTACAATTATTTGTAAATATTTGAAATTTTACTTCTTCATTATTTAATTCTTGAATTATTTCAATATTCATATTTCTAGTATTTATTTCTAAATTTGGATTGGGTGTCGAAAGTTTAATGATTTTTTCATAAACTTTAAAACTTTTAGGTGTTTCATATTCAAATATTGGATAAGTAAGTGTATGAATTGCTTTATTATCAGTGGTATTATTAAGAAGTGAATTTTCTTCTTGTTTAATTAATTCGCTATTATTTTTATTAAATAAACAAGTAGAGAAATTAAATCTATTCCGAAGGCTATTCTTATTCTTCAATAAACAATTCTTTAGAAGATGTGAATGACTTGTAAGAATAGTTTTATGTGGACATATTTTTTTCATTTTTAGTAAAGTATTGCTAATGTTTGCATTGATTGATTTTGTTGATATCTATTCATTAATGACGGAAAGCAAACAATGAGAGAAGAAGACAATAATAATAATTGATAGGAAGCAATAGTATAATTTTAAAGTTTTTCTTATTTATTACAAAAAAGTTTCAAAAATGTTAATTAACTTAGAGGAAAGGTTTGTGTGAAAAAATTTACTCTTGAGAAGCAACTCTCATGTATTCAATTAAATCTGCTCTTTCAGCTGGTTTCTTAAGACCTGCGAAGACCATCTTTGTACCTGGAATATATTTCTTTGGATCTAATAAATAATCAAATAAACTTTGTTCATTCCATTCAACACCCTTTTCTTTATTAGCTGCGGAGTATGAGTAACCTTCTGCTAAACCTGATTTTCTACCCCAGAAACCATATAGATTTGGACCTACTTTGTGAGCACCACCTTTATTGATAGTATGGCATTGAGCACATCTAGCCTTGAAGATTTTTTCACCTTTGGTTGCGTTACCCTTTGGAATTTCAGACATTTTTGTTGTTAAATATTTTTTTGTTTTTGAAAAATTTGGAGAATTTTTTATTGAAATTTATTGTGTTTTGTTGTAACCATTTTCGCTCAACCCAATCATTTTGAAATGTGGTTGGCCCAACTCATAAAATTCTCCATATTTAAGTCCAATAGAAAACTCCTTTGACTAAAGTTGATTCGTTGACTTACAGTTTGGTAGGTGAGGGGAACAAAAAATCCACTTTACTTTTTTAAAAATTTGGACTGTTGTAAACATTTAAGGTTTTATTAAAATCTTTTTATTTAAGGAATTTATTCTCTGCCTTCTGGTGGTGTTATTGTTTGTGATTTTTTAAATTTTGTTATGAATGATAGTAATCTAGCTTTTGAACCAGCATCTGTCTCTGCAGGTAGTTTTGGAAGGAAATGTACTTCAAGGAAATCAATAACCTTTGCAAATTGTTTACCATACGTTTTAAATAATTTAAATCCTGCAATTTCTAAGAAACAATCTAGCATTTCAGCTGTATATATCATAGGGTGCATATTTAGTATAGTGGCTAGCCAAATCCAACCAAATGAAATACCATGTGAATGATTATTGACATCTGACTGTATAATTGAGGCATATAAAATTAAAATTGATTTCATACGTTTTAAATATTCTCCTTTATCTTCAAAGGTATTGGTATCTTCATCAAATTTGAAACCCAAAGCTTTTTTATATTCTGCTGAACTTTGTTTTTGTTTGTCCCACTGAACATATTGAGGTATTGCATAAGGACATCTTTTATAAATTAAACCTAATACAGCATCTTGTAATTCAGGTAAGATAAGCATCAATTCACTTGTGATTTTGGCATAAGGGAACAATTTCTTTGTGTCACTACTTTGTACTTCTGCTTGTGATATTACCCCATCTGCGTATACAAATAAGGCATAGTTAAATAGTTCTTTAGCCATTGGTGCTTGTAAAGTTTTAAAATGTTCAAATATTTTATAAAATTCATTCTTTAATCTACGTATTACATCTGCAGCTGCTGCAACTTGATTTAATAATTTATTTATTGGTTTTCTGACATCTGACGCTGCTAATTTTCTAAAATTACTATCATTTTGTTTTAATGTTTCAAAACTAGCCATTATCTTATCCATTTCTTGAATACGTAAATAAGCACGAATATAAGTAGATGCTGAAGTTCCTTTGGTGGGTATAGATATCTTAATCTTATCTTTATTAGAAGTTGTTGATTCTTTAATTGGTTTTTGTTGTTGTTTAAAATAAATGCCCAACGTATCTCACTATAAAAATTGGCACGCTTATTTAATCATTTTTTTATTATTTATTTTTCCACCAATTGCAATATTAGCAATGATTTTATATCCAATGCCAAAAGAATTAAAAAATAATTTTATTAGAATGTCAGGTGAATGTTATCCAACACAAAAATGTAATTATTTAATTACTTTTTGTTTAAATTGTTTATTAACTTGTTTATGTTGTTTTCCTGGATTGATACATGGATTTTTTGTTTTATTTGCTTGGTTAATTGTTGTTGATGGAAAATAATTATTTATTTTTTAATTATTTTTTAAATTATGTTTTTTATTAAAATGTTATTTTTTTTATTAAAATGTTATTTTTATTAAAGTTTTATTGAAATGGTGATAATATTTTTTTTGTAATGTCATTTCATTGTGGCGCCAATTTTTACAGTTTCTTTTCAATAAAAAAAAAAAAGAAATCTACAAAAAAAAAATTGGCGCGAAAAAAGAAACTGGCCAGTTTAAACTACAAAACAAACAAAAAAAAATGTTACCACACATTTATCAAGGACATATTCCCACTTATCAACAAGAAATTGTAAAGACAAAATTAGATGACTATTCCAATCATCAATTAAATTATATTTTAAAACATGAAGAAAATTTTAAAAAAAAACTAAATAATAATACTTCCTTAAATAATAGTAAAATATCTATAAATGGAAATTTACAACAAACAATATTACCAAATAAAAATAAATTTATTAATAAAAATATAAATGATTCAACTAATGGTGATTTTAAAATTATTTCTTCAAATTATTTTCCAAAACAAGTAACTACTCAAAATGTAGAAGAAAATAAAAGATTAAAAATTAAAAAAGAATTAAATGAATTAGAAAATAAAAGAAATGAAATTACTAAAGAAAGAAATTATTTACAATCTTCTATAAATTTGGAAATTTACAATAATAATAATTTACAAAAAAATAATACTTTACAACAAAATGAAAAGGTTTTTAATAGAGTGAAAAGTCAAATTGTAAATGATTTTAAAGTTTCTAAAAATGTATATAATATACCTTCTAAAAATAATAATACTATAAATAGTAATCATTTAAATAAATCTCAAGATTTTCCAAAAAGTTCTTATCAAATTGATTACAATTATTGTAACAATAAAAATTTAAGAAATAGTTTTACAACAGCAATTAATCATAATTCCAATAAACAAGAAAATATTTGTTCAACTACTTTAGATATTGAGGGAATAAATAATAATGAAAGAATGATGATTGGAGTAATTGGTTATTCAGGACATGTACCAATAATGTCTAATAATAATAATTTAACAAGGAATATTAAGAGTGCAATCATAAGACCAGGTACTTGTCCAACAACAACAACAATTACTAATAATAATAATGGAAGTATTAATAAAAGAAGTAATAGTGCATTTGTTAAGCAACAACGAAAGGTAGATGATAATAATAACAATACATTATATAAGAATGATGGTTCTATAAAATTTAATAGATGTAATACCTTTTATACTCAATCTCATTTAGATGAAAATCATCATGTTCCAGGTTATCAAGGATTTAATCCTCAATCATTTAAATATGATACTTTTAGTAGAAATAATAATAACAATACAACAACTGCAAGTGTAAATAATAAGAACAGTTTAGATGTACAACAGGAAAGGTATGCTAAATGTAATCAAATTGCAGGGAATGTAACGAAAGAGAAGTATATGGTGGGATGGGAGAAGAAGGCTGATGGTTTATTAGATAGTATTTATAGGGGAAAAGATAAATCCCATTATAAACAATCTACAATGGTAAATGATTTCTTTACGAATAATGCAGGTGATTTTATGGAAAGTGATAATGGTAAGGTTGGTGCAGCATTGTTCTTTGCTAGAAGATGATTTTCATTAGGAAAACAATGTATTAGATGAGAATAAAGTAAAAAATAAATTTGTTTTTAAAATTTGTTTTATAGTTTAAAATAATACAAAAATATAGGTTGTATTAAAGGATTTATTCTTCATCTTCTTCTTCTTCCTTTTGTTTCTTTTCTTTCTTGGATTTCTTGGTAGATTTTTTAGTGGTTTCTTCTTTAACTTCTTCTTGTTGTTCCTTCTTAACGACGTAAATCATCATTTTATGATGTTTAACAACAGGCTTTATTAAATCCTTTTCTTCTAAGTATCTTAAACCTTGTTTTGCAACGCTACCAGTAACACCAATTGCTTCAGAAACTCTTGCAATAGTTATTAACTTCATCTTTGGGACTTCTTTAACTAATGCATTGAAAGCTTTGGTATCGAATAAGACTTTATTGTTTAACTTTTCCTTTACTCTTGATTTAGACCACTTCTTCTTTGATTTCTTTGATTCTGTTGCGGTTCTTGCTGCAGCCTTTTGTGCTTGGATTTCCTTACTCTTACCCATTTTATGACGTCTTTATTTTTTTCAAAAAAAACATTTTTGCATTTTTACATTCAAAAAAACTTTATGGTCAACACAATACAAATTCTTTACAATAAATCTTAAAAATGCCCTTGCACGCCCACAATTCCTCTACATTCGGAATGCCTTGCTTTGGCTAATAGAAAGATCAAGAAGAAGAAGATGATAGAGGTCTATTTAACATACAAAAAACAATAAATTTAATAATAAACAATTATTACCTAATACTACAATCATACTCCATAACTCTTCATAACTATCGTAAAATAAATACCAATTATAAATCTAAATAAATATAAAAAAACAAAAAAAATTCATTTAAAAAACCATTCAAGCCTTTTCCTCAGTATTGCTGCTACCACTACCACTAGATGCTACATTAGTTGTATTATTAATTTTAGGTAAAAATCCCTTTTCCAATAAAACACGATGAACTTTCTGTTTTACCTTTTCAATATTTTGTTCAATAGAAGGAATATCAATTACTTCAAATCCATTATCAGATAATACTTCTAATGTAGGTAATGTAGATGATTTATATGTATTCATTCTATTAATAATTGCTTCATCATTTAAATCATCTTTTCTTTTCTCTAATGGTTCTTTACTAATATCATCTAATAATAACAATTCATCTAATTTATTATTAACATCTTCTTCTTCTTTTATTGTTGTATTATTCTCTCTATTCATTAAAGATAAAGGTTTTCTAAATTCTAAATGATAAGTTCTACCACTTTTATTATGAATTAATCTACCTTTTAATCTTTCTTTTATACATTCTTTATCTGTTAATAAATGAATAATTATTGTATTTGTTTTTGAAAAGTGAATATCTCCAATTAAATTATTATTTCCATTTTCAGTATTATTATTATTACCATTTGTGGTATTACTATTATTAGATAATAAAAACCATTGTAAAAAATATTTTGCTTGAATGACATTACGTGGAAATCCTTCAATTATAAAATTTGGATTTAAATGTTCATTTAAATTTTCTTTTTCATCCATATTTCCATTTTTAGAAGAATATAATTCAAAATAAGATTGATAAATTTTATTCATTTTCTTTAATAAAAATTTTGCAGTTTCTTCTTCAGGAGCTAATTTTCCATCATTTAATAATTTTTTTAAATTTTCATTCTTTTCAGATTCTTCTCTTAAAATATCACCTGCTGAGATAATATGATAATTTATTTGTGATTTAATTTGTTGATTTTCTGTAATTAATCTTGATTGTGTACCTTTACCTGCACCTGGTGGACCTAATAAGATAATTAATTTGGGAGTATTAAATTGTTTTAATCCACGTTTTAAAAATCTATTTTCATCTTGTTCAATTGTTTGTTGAGTTTCAGTTGTTGTTGTTGTTTCTACGTTTTTTGAGTAATCTTGTTGTTGTTGTTGTGAAAGGAAGAGAGAATGATGGAAAGATGATTGATTAGTGGATAGATTAAATGATTTAATTAAAAAGAATTGTTTATTAAGATTATTAAAAAGAGGTGTTAAAGTGGTAGTTGTTGTTGTTTTAGTTGATCCAAATAATAATAATTGTTTTTGATTAAATAAAGATAAAGTTGATAATCTTTTCATTTTTTTTTAAAAATTTTATCCAAATCCATCCTTCCGATTAAAACCCAATAAAAGATCAACCAACAAAACTACAATAATCATCATACAAAAACATCAACAAGCCTTTGTTGCGAATATCAACAAATAGAATACAACAAATAAGAATACAAACGATTAGAGAGAGAAAACAAAGAATACAAAAATTCAGTTGAAAATCAATTTTTATTAAATACAAAAAAATAATTTACTCGTCTGGAATTTCATGTTCTAATGTACCATTTGCAATTTGTTCTTGAAGAGTTTTTGGTGATTCTCCAGCAACAGTACAACCAACAGAGAAACAAGTACCTAAAATTTCTTTAACACTTCCTCTAAGAGTTTTAGATTGAGATTTGTTAATTTTTCTTAAAGTTCTTGCAATTTCAATAATTTCATCTAATGAAATGTTACCATTATGTTTAATATTCTTTTGCTTCTTTCTATCTCTTGGTGGTTCCTTTAATGCTTTAATAACTAAAGTAGATGCTGATGGAACTACTTCAATTTCTGCTTGTCTGTTTTGAATGGTTAATTTAACGGTAACTTTTAAACCCTTTAAGTCCTTGGTAACTTTTGCAATATCATCACCAATCTTTTTTGCAGATAAACCTAATGGACCGACTTTAGGAGCTAATGTTGCAGAAGCACCTGCTTCACCTCCTAAACATCTTAAATATAAAATTTTAACTTCAGTTGGGTCAACTTTTGGTGGCATTTTAGTTTTGGCTTTGTTCTTATTTTTTTCAACAAAAAATTTTTCAAAATTGACTCAAAATTTACAATGACATTCTTCGAAGCGCATTTTTTGTATTGAAGACTTTCTTTTCAGGCTTTGTTGCTTCTGTTCATTTGTTTGTATTTCAAAAAGAACAAGATGAAAAACAATGCACTAGATATAAAATTAGAGAATAGAAAGAATAGAAATAATTATACAATTAACGCATTAACACTGTTATTATAATAATTATAACAAAATTTTTATTTTCTTAATTATTTACATATATACAAAAAAATAACTTTTTCAATTAAAAATGTCATAAAGTGGTCTAACGGAACGCTGTCCAATAGCATAAGGTATTTCCAATATTCCTCTCAATGCTTTCAATGCATCTATTCCCATAAGAATTCCAACAATACCAGCAATCTAAATTAATAAATTCAAAAATATAATCCAACAAAATTAATGACAAATCAAATAATTACAACAATAATAATAACAAAAATAATAAAAACTTACTTCTCCCATTACACTTTCCCATGTACTAGTTATTACTTCAACAATATAATTAACATTTAATGTATTATAAGCAATTGAAATTACAACTAATGTATCATCATTAGTAGTTAATTGTACAGTTGATAATTTTGTTTCCCATCTAATTGTTGTTAATGAATTTTCATTATTTTTACTTTTTAATCTTTGTTCAATAATTTTAGTTAATGTAAAAAAATTATCTAAACGATTTGTTACAAAATTTGTTTCTTCAAAAACTTTTGGAATTGTACCAATTTCATGAAATGTTACTTGTAATCCA